>JAPMOR010009213.1:16139-42260 GCA_026543865.1 Argiope aurantia
AGAGAGAGAGAGAGAGCAAAAAAAAGTTAGTAACTCTTATCCTATTTTACTTGCAGTTTGTTTTAATTTTTATCCATCGTTTCTCTCTTGGCAACAAAGTTCCAAACACCAAAAGAGGATCCAAAAACCGAGAGAAAAGAATTCGATTTCTGCTTCTCCCTCCCTCTTTCGTCCCTCGAGGTGCTGGATTTCAACCAGTCGGAAACCTCAAAGTGAGTGGGAAAGAATTTTACCTTAATTTGCATATTCCATCTTCCCGGATTATCAGAATTGAGTTAAAGAAAATATATATATATATTCTTTTGGGTTTTCTTGCATCGGTATCCGTCATTTATGTCTTTGTTTGCTTTGATTTTAATATCTTTCAATTTTCTAGTTAGAATATTAGTAGCTCAGTATTCCTACTGTTTGGAGTCTTTTAAAGTGATAAAAATAATAGGCTGGGATTCATATGGAAACTGTTTCATATGTGTTACAAAAACTATTCAAAACTCTACAATACAAGTCATTCCCTACAAATCAACCAAATTTAGCAAGTGTTGATTATACAAATATGATTTCGTCCTTATTTTAAGTTAAAAAAAGACACTTGTTTGTTATCAAAAATTTGATCAAAATATTTCCAGTAAGAAAATATCCCACTTGTCCATCTTTTGGACATTAAACGAATTTCGTGAAAAAGAAAATACGTTTATTTAGATGCAATCCAATAATTAAGTCAGTTTTTGATATTGACTTGGAAATTGAACCTCTAACCAGAAAAACACTCCGCATGGAACGAAACAACTAGTAATATGAAAGAGCAGTATCTTGATCAATCAATGGAAGAATTTCCCCCTATAATTTTGTCATATTTTTTGGTTCATAGTTTGCAGTATAAAATGAATATGCTCTTTTATTCATTCTGATCAATGCACCAATAAAAATATTTGTTCGATTCTAAATATTTATTATTGTTTTTTTATTGCTATTTCTTACACCTCCAGATACGATTAATGGAAAATTTCTCCCCTATACTTTTGTCCCGTTTTTTTTGTTTCAAATTTTACAGTATAAAATGAATGTGCTTTTTTTTTCATTCTGATCAATGGCACAATTTTGCTAGCTAAATATTTGTCAAATTTTAAATATCTATTTGTTGCTAAAACTTCCAGCCGTCAGACACATCTTTTTCCTTCTGTTTAAAACGTTTCTGAGTAAGTTATTATGTATAACAACGTTAAGATACACTATTTGATGAAATCTTCATAAATTGTATTATACATAATGCGGATGAAATAATTGTTATTCTTTAAAGGATTATTAAATAAAATATAGCTTCAAAGCTAAGAATGTGATTATTCTTTAAAATACCAATAAACATCTATTTATGTATAATAATTTTTTTTCTTCTCTAGTTAATTAATGTAAATCTTCCACATTAAAAATGATCAAAGTTTCACTTCATTTGTTCCTTTTAAAATTTCATTTTTTAGTTCTAGATTTTAATTAACTATTTTGCACTTTTTATTGTAGTTTTAAATTAAAAGAATTAATCATTTGTCCAATTCTAATTTTAAAAATAAGCTTTTTTATATTACATTATCAGTTTATAATTTTGATTCTCAGCAGTCAGATACATTTTTTTTAAAATTTGTTCTTTCGGCTTTCAATGAAAATGTCTTATCATACTTATTGCTTGGGGCAGTAAATTTTCAAAACGTAATACTTGGATCATTCATTATTTTTTGTTTGAATAAAAATAAAGATTTAGCTTTTAAAATATTGTGATGCATTGCTGAAAAGAAGGGAAAAAATGAATTTCGAAGAATGAAGGAAAAAAAATCCTTTTATTCTAGTTTCCTTTCTTTGATTTAAATATCTATCAAATCTATGTGTGAAATTCTGACAACTGTATTGAATTAAAACAAGCAAAGGATTCTTGTACTCACGAGAAAAATAAAATGTAAAATTTTATGCATATATCAAAAAAAGAAATACTAATGTAATGAAAATATGTGAAAAACCAAGAAAATTAAGTAAAGTTGGGCATATAAAGCTTCATGTAACAGTTTTACATGAAACGCTGCATCATTTCAATATTAGAAAAGATTGTTTCAAGTTAGAAACTATAAAAGACTTGTCATATCACAGAAATTCAATAACGATCAAAATTGTAAATTCTTTAATGTATTGTCCTATTTCATAAGCGTTGCCTTTATCTTGCACAATAGAATTTCACAGTAAAAATTTAAAAAAATTTAGTTCATAAAAAGTTTATATATTGACGAAAGTGTGAAAAGCAAATATAAGTGAAGCAATTTATAAGTCTATGCTATAATACCTACTGTTTAAACAAATATTTCTTGTATCAACATCTAAATGATTCATAGTTATTTAAAATTCCTTCAAATAAACATTTTTTTTTGTCAAAATAGTTAACAATGTTTAATTTTTAGAATGAACTGTGTCACTGTAATTTTAAAGGGAAGACTTTTATGAAGAATTTTCTCAATCTTTATACAAGAAATGTGTATTAAAAATGGCATTGTTCTAAAAGATTAAAAAAAGTGTAAATTGAAACTTCGTGATTTTTTTTCTATTTACAGTTAAGTATGAATTTAATAAATTGAATTGAGTAAGTAATATTCCTGGATATATTTTTCCCATGGAATGGAAAAAGAAAAAAGAAGAAAAAAAAAAACTTTTTCAAAAAGAAAAACAATAATAATAAAAAAAAAGAAAGAAATCCCAGTCGCAAATCTTTTTTCTGCATTCTATTTACAACAAGCGGCTGAAAGCGAAAAAGTTATTTTTAAACTTTTGTGACAAATGCATGCATATCTGTTTAAGTCAGCAAAACATAAAAGAAGAAGAAAAAAATCAATACCAAATTCATGCATACACCTAAAGAATCTGATTCAGACATTTGCCAGACACTGTATGCTTCAAAATCCTAGGAACCAAAGAAAGATACTAAACCGCCTCTAACCCAAAAGTAAAAGAAAAGACAAGGGGAAAAAATCCTACTTTTACTGCTGCAATAAGCATGAAAAGTTCTCCCGAGTAACAGCTGTCTGGAGCTTCCTCCCCTCTTTAGTCGTTCGGTCGACACTTTTTACCAACCCCTCCCTGTTTCTCCAGCGGAACTTTTGTATCAGGGTAGCAGGGAGTAGAAATATCGGCTGGTGTATATTAAATTATCGGAGTAACAGATGTCCCCTTCGTCTAGCATTCTGCATAGTAAAAACCTCAAGGTCAGGATATATCTTGGCACCGTATTGATCGAGCCTATCGCTGCTGATGTGAATTTAACTTCCTGCTCAACGAAATAAGTTTGAAATTTATAAAACGGTTTGATCATAAGCGACTCACATCTTGTCGACAGAAGCTTCACTCTACCTCAGATATTAGCCTTAGGTGACAAAATTTAGTTTCAGACACTATCTTTGGTGTCAATCCAGTTGTATTTTATTATTATTATTATTATAAACAGTTTTGTTGCTGTTAATCGCTTTTTAAAGCCTAGCATTAACGTAGTTAAGAAGTAAACTGTTAGAGATGATATTTCGTCTAAACTACAAACAATAAAAAAAATCATCAAAATCTTTCGAAAACATTATAAAACAAATAGATGCAAGAACAATGCACGTTTATTTGGATATTCTGGCATCTTAATTCAATAATTAATGGCAGGGAACAATTGAAAGGTGGAATTAACACCTCTCAATATTAGTCTGATGAAAGACAGCAGCCAGAGAGAACAGCATTCTGTTAAGAATTTCGTATATTGTTATTCTACAATATTAGCATTACCGCTGAATACAGTAATTCTTAATGGATGCTGAAAGAATTTTAAATCAATGGTCTCTGATCTTGGCAACAAATTAGACGACAGTTTAGTGATTTCATGACTAATCTTATAGCTTTAACAGTAAAATAAAGGTTCTGGAAAATACAAGAATTTTGACTCTATTTCCATTAGAACTTAAGTTCTAAAGAATCTTCTGGAAAATTACATTCCCTGTTGGGAAACTATAAAAATGTGAAGCATTCACATGAGGATGAACTATCTGTTAGGAATATTGATCACGTTGCGAATGGGTGCGACAGCAACTCTTTTAATGCTTTAGAAAAGGCAATTTGTTGGTTTTTTGTGTAATAAGTTTCTGCAAATGCTATTCTTTGTATACACTTCTGGTGTGTTTTCTTTATCTATGCTTCGTGCTTTTCGCGAAATAAAGCGCTAGTGTCCATAATCCAGCTAGGCTGGCCTTCTTTCTTGAATACTCCAACATCAAGACTTTACCATTGGCCACCGTGGAGAGGTAAATACACAAGATGTGTAATAAATATTTGCTTTTGGGCTACAAAGTTTTATTTTTCTATTAACTGCATTAGAAACAAAAATTAGGCAGATCATTGTTTATGTAATTGCAACCTCATACAAAAGAAACAATTTACTATAAAATTCTTAGAAAAATAAATTAAACCTTAATTAAATTCAACCTTATTTTAACAACCTTATTTTTTATACAACACAAATTATCTTTGGTTCAAAATTATCAAACAACCAACTTCCAATAAAATTAAAGTAATATCTTAAAATAGCCTACTTAATTGGAAATACAAATATGAAATATTAGTGGTACTGTGCTCAATGCTCAGAATTTCCCCCAACGACCTGTTTCATGTAGTTCAATGTAGTTCACTTGAACTAAAATACTAATCCCTAATAATAAAAATTGTAGGTTTCCAGCATTCACTTTTATTTAAATGATAGGACAAGAGTTCTAAATTCAACAAAATAATAACTTTATAAAATCTATAAAATGTTATCTAAGCTCAGATTTTTATTAATCTTATTAAATATGTGATAATAAACATAATTCCATGGGTAAATAAATAATTTACTTTCTAAAAAATTAATTCAATAAGTAAAATTAGCATAGAAATAAGAAATGCGTTTCCTTTTTGTGATGTACTATTTCTTATAAATTACAAAATTTCTACATCCGTATTTCATCTCTATCTCTGTTAACAATAAGGATGAATGCACTTATATTGTCTACGTATTGTTAAGAAATTTCTGGGGGTTCGTTTGGATAGTGGAAGTTATATGGTGTGGAGAACGCTCAATCAGCAGGTGGCAGTAGAAAAAGAAAAAACGACGTTTATTTACACGAAGACACACAGGACAGCACAAAGACGACAACTATATACAGCACAGAGAAGACAATGGGGTCAATTCACGGTCACGTGTCATGTACCAAACAAACCGTGTCTGTTCAATTTTCAACCGTCTGCTCATATCGGGATGTCTTCCGATAACGGTGTTAAGAACATTGAAGTGAAAGTTAAATCTTACGCTTGCTGATTAATTATTAAAAACTTTTGATTTTTTAAACTTTGATTTAAAAAGAAATTCATATTTGAATTATATTCTTAAAATATTCGGTAGTAATGAAATTTTATTTCTTAAATAAGAATTTTAATTAGCATTTTCAATGTAGTTATTTTTTTACATAATTAATTAATATCACTTCCTAATTAGTTTGCTGTCGTTTTATCTTTCTCTATATTTTTTTTCTAAACCATTTTTTTTTGTACTGTGGTATGCGTTTTTTTCCCATGTGCATTATTAGTTTGTCTAGTTCACAAAATTAATAAGTCTTAGATTATTTAAATCATTTGAAATTTAATTTGACTTCTATTATTTTTGTTAATAATTTTTTAATTAATATGTATACTAGCGTTATAGAAAATCCTTTATGCCTAGAAGGATTTCAACTCCAGCATATTTTAGAATATGCTGAAAATTATTCCACTTCGACGGGAAATAATAGCGTTATAACGCGAATAAAACAAAGTCTCCAATTATACAAATACAAATTCCTCAGCGACTGTTTTTGAAAAATTGCATACTTTTTTTTTACATATTATTTAAACGTTATTGAATACTGAATTTTATAAATATAATCTTCTTTTTAAAATAATCATTACTCTTAAATAAGTTCAAACGTTGAAAGTTACTAATAAAATAATTATATATTTTTTTTATTAATATCGAGACTGAGATTTGCAATATGCTCAAAGGAAAGAGCGAGTATTTTAAATTTGTATATATTGACTACATTATGTTGGTAATTTAAAATTATGAAATATAAAAGTATAGATATCTTTTTTTTTATTATCTAGGCATCACTTATTTTAACTTGTAGGAATTATTAAAGCAGAAACAAGCATGATTAAGCCTTCAATATTTTTATTTACACATTATAAAATAATATAGTAGATAAAATACATATGATAATTATTTGAAAAAACATGAACAAATGGATGAACAATGTCAATGAAAAAAACTACTTATCAGCAGTTATTTTTAAGACACTTAGAAAGAACATAAACATAGCATGATAAAATTGTCAAAATAAATGATGAAATTAACTTTATTCAAAAGAAACATCCTAGATACTAAATAACAATTTTTTAATCTCCAGTAAAAACATTATCAATAATAAAACTTTCTGATTTTTAAATTAAATAACATTTAATTAATATGAATAATGTGTTTTAAAATGCTAATGTTACACTGGCAAAAATTATATTAAATGAATATCATAAAATAAATTTAATACAAAAGAATGAGATAATGATATTTACATAATTTACATAGGATATCAAGAGAAGTTGGAAGAAACACTTTTATACTTGTGCAGAATTTTATAAGGATTCAAATTCGATATATTAAAGAAACAGAAAAAAGAGTGAAATATCCATGCAGCAATCAAATTTAAAATAAAAATCCAGCAATTTAAAAGAAATTGAAAATAAAAAATATACAATAAATACTGATATGGAAATTGATTTTCAATTAAATGACCTGTACTTTTTAAAAATGAAATCACTTAAGTGCACAATGGTATAGTATGATAACAATCGATTTTAGTTTAAATACAAGAAACTAATGACATTACATTCTTAGTAATAGAAACTGTTGCTGGACATAAATTCTCCACTTTAAAGCCATCATAAATCAGCAAATGTGTTTAGAAAACTAGTAATAATGTTTTTAGGAATCATCCATTCATTCATTTCACCATGATATTGCGATAATATTGATAACCAAAATTCAAACAACCATAAAAAGATAAATAAGAAAAATTTTCTGACCAGTTTTACTTTAAATAATTAACTACAGTTTTTAAATATGGTTGTAAGTGATACAGTTAATTACAAAAATACACTGAAAAATTATTTTTATAAGTAATGCAATGAAACAAAAAATGATACTTATCAGAAAGAAAGCTCTATTAAGAATAACAAATTGATATTAGACATGATTGCCTATCAAGAATCAAACAATATGAATTGCTAATAGATAAAGGAAACTTTAAGGTTAACAATACGAAAGTAAAATTTTGTAATGCATTTTATTATAATGCCAAAAACTAAAAATAAAAAATTATTTAATGCTAATTAATGGTTTTTGAAAGTCACACAACATAGAAGTAATAAAAAATATAGAATTGACATTTAAACACGTATAAGGTAGAGCCCCTGCAAAATATTTGTACATTTTAATTTTTGAAATAGCTCTTTCTACTGTAACTCTTACATTAGATATCTTGCAATTATCAATTCTTTCAGTTACATCGAACTGAATACAGACACTCAAAAATTTAGGACATTTTAATTTACATCTTATTTTTAGAAGTCTTTGTTCAATTTGAAAACCTTTATCTGCCATCACAACATTATTTGGTTCTAAAATATCCATCAAATGGCTTTTAATAAAAAGCTCCTTGTCAGATATGCTACCACAGTATAATGGTGAAATAAAGCTGATGGCTCCTGAAGGTATTATGCCTATCAAACCTTTTTGAGTATTTACATTCTTATAGAAACTAAAAGTCATTTGCTGTTCTGCAGGACTGTTAGGTTTTTGTATAAGAAATTCAGTGCAATCAATAATGACTCGGCAGTCCTTATTTTCTGAACGGAACTCTTTTGTCATGGTTTCATTGACTAATGACTTTGGAGGAAATATCGGTAACAATTTCCGTTTTTCATACAAAGCTGTTGTTACAAAATTAAAATACCTTGAAACAGTAGAATCTGAAATTTCAAATAAAAGAGATAAAAATTCATTTGAAATCCAAGACCTTAATTTAACAAGGAACAGAAAATATAAATCAACTGGACGCTTTGATAAATTCAATTTTTGAAGATCTGTTTCAAAATTCAAAAAAGAAAATACAGTGAAAAACCTTTCTTTAGTGAATCCTGTCAATGCCCTCATTTTAATGTCATCAACAATATTCTCTGGAATGAAGGTCTTTCTTCCTACAGAATCTGTAAGTTCTTGCAACTCATTCTGCAAATTACTGATCTTGTTGATTATTTCAGTAAAAGTCATAGTTTCGGAAAAAACAGAGTGCCTTCCACTGAAAGCAAAATTCATATAATTTTGATTAATAATCATTTATGTTGCATTTATATGCTAAACTAAATGATATGCATGCATTTTTAAAATATATACTTATTTCTTATATGCAGCATTTAATTTATCAAGTTAAGAGCACTTTTAATAAAATACATCAATTATAAATGCTGGTAACAATCAATAACAATAAGAAAGTTAGATTTTAAGTCATTAGTGAAGGATTAACTTATTAAATAAATCTTTAAGAAATTTATTCACTTCAACCCAACTTTAGTATTTTATCAGGTCGTAATTTTAAACTGAGAGTGATATTTTTTAAAAAGGAGTTTCTTTACTTACATCCATTAAATTTAGATAAGATTTTGCAGGAAAAATGTAATATATTATTCATTTAAACATTTCAAAACCTTCTAAGAATATTCAAAATTATCAGAAATTTCATCAAATGTTAATAAAATAAATTAGAATTGTACTCACGGTTTTGTCTGATTGTCCCCATTTGTTTCCGATGGCAAATCGTTTACAGATTTCTTTTTCTTCGAAGTATTTTTTTTTTTTTGAAAATTACTGGCACTGCTTTGGATTTCAGTTTTTGACAGTTGGTAAACGGGCACACACGGAATGAATTTTCTTCTAAATGGTCCGAACATATCACAGATATCGAAGAAGGCTTAAAATCTATTCCAATGTTAACAATCCACACGTTCAACAAGACAAGATTGTTTAAAGGAAACAAAAAACGTTTTGTTACAACAATCACTCTTGTGCTTCGCATTAAAACATTCAAGAACACAACAGTACCTCATCTTTTAACAGATAAAAAAGTTGAACGATAACGACTCAAAATTATAACATCAAATGTAAACAAAATATCCGCTTCATACTTGGCGGAGAAAGGTTGATGGCAGACTGATCGACGAAAGCAGTGAGGATGAAACTTAAATGCCATGCGCAAGAGGTACATGACATGTGACTTTTACTTCACACGAATTGGCCCCATTATCTACAGCCGCGAGACTTGCAACAGCAGCACACAAAACAAAACTCTACTGCAGACAGTAGCGCACAGCTTAGTTCAGCACCAGCTTGACTCCGTCGCTGCTCTGCTAATCCCTGGAAGACCAGTTCTTCACCGTCGATTTCGAATACTACACTCTGTCGCTTCCGACTACTCCGCTCCGTTGATTCCGACTACGACTCTCGACTACTTCGACTCCGTCGTTTCCGACTGCTCTTCTTCTACTGACTACTGACTGACTCCCTCTGTCTGGAAGCTGCAGACCCTTTTATAGGTCTCAGGAGGCGGGGCTAGAAGCAACTCAACCAATCAGGAACGTTCGAGGCGTATCTCGGTTCCTACTGGACGGATCGGGAAAATTCTCGATGTTTCGGGTATAATCTATTTTGGCGCCAAAGTCGCCAAATGGTCATTAAGTTTGTCGCCAAGCTCTGGGACCTCCGACAAGGCACCCGGACTCCGTCCAATACCGATGACTTTAAAACAGTCTTTCTGATGATGGAACAAACTATGCTGGAAAGCCGAATTGCAGATTCGTAACAGTATATTGACGTTCCACAAGTCAGGCCGTTTTATCTGAAGTTATTCAATTTGATAAATATATACTTTTGATTGTATGAATGTATACTTCAGAATGTTTTTTTTTTTGAAATTTTAAGTAATTATAAATTAAGCAAAATTCTAGTGTTTTCCCCCGACAACTTCCAAAAATTTTGCAGTACAAATATAATTTTGCATCATGTTAATTTTTTTTTTAATTATTTTTCTAATCATACTAATTTTTTTTCTCTGTAACTTTTTCGAATTTTATTTAATTTAACAAAAATCTTAAGCTTATTTTACTACAAAATATTTTTGAAGTGAAACTGAAATTATTTCTATTGTTGCTATTAATATTCCATCCTGGCTTTTTATCCATTGTTGATGATCAGGGTATGAAAATTCCATTTGTTTTTCCATACGGAACAGGTTTCAGTAAAAGGCACCATTAAATAAATTTTTTGAAATTTTGTTGCACTTACAATTAAGTTTTATCTTCAGAATAATTATTAGCATAAAAATAAAATTAAAGTATGTCCTTGTATAAACATTGATGTTTTTCCCAGTGATATTGAACAAAGTATATATAAAGATGTTGATAAAAAATTAGAGTAGGGGTTAGCACATTAAACAAGACCGTTAAAGTCTACTAAATTAGTGTTATTTATACGTCTATCAAAATTTAAAATTAATTTGTTCATCAAGAAATTAAAAATATTTTTCTGGAGAAAAGTAAAAGTACAAATTATTACTACTCTTACTTTTGTAACAAGTTTTAGTAAAATCTTGTTACAAAACATAATTAATAAAATTCAGTGCATGATTTTTAACAAATTTTGCTATGATAATTTCTAAATATGTTCCCCAGATCTCGAAAAGAAAGTACGCAATCTATTCATTTAGGAAGATTTTACATTGTTTTAATATTGAATAAAGCTAAAAAAAAGGAAATTTTCGCTTCATTCAAGCCTCAAGATTTGAAAATTATGTATAAATTATGCATAAATGCAGGTATGTATCTTTAAGAAATACTTTCTTAGAATTTCTACCAGTTCAAACTATAGAATCAAAATCTTTACAAGGCATCACATCAATACGGATTTTAATAATAAAAATTAGAAAAACTCGAATTTATGTTTTTCAAAACAAACTTGAGATCAATATTTCATTTGAAGTACTTTGTGCAAGAAATTTATCCAACTCATGTTTTTCAAGTTTTTTTCGAAGCATCGTTTATCATGTTTTCGTACTCTATGTTGTGGTCATATATGGACTCTGTCGCTTATTAAAAACAGGTCACGTTCTGAAAATAAATCGTATCTTGTCGGAAGTTATAAATGATTTGAAATTCGATATTTTCCTAAAATTGTTTTTTAATCTTTTGAAATTTTGATATTTGTCTCATGAATTTCAATTCGCTCCTTATACTAACAATGCACTTGATATATCGCCTCCTGTTATCCATATTTGTGAAAAATATTAAGTTTCTCATATTTTTAAACGTAAAAAGTGAATAAATCGAGAGAAGTATTGAAAGAATTAAAAAAAGTGTTCATTTAAAAATGTTATATTTGAATATTCCTTTAAAAGAATGCTTTTATTGTTTTTTCATTGACATTCAAATTTTACTATAGAATCTTTTGGGGAGAGAATCACAATTCTGCGTTAAAATTTCATTTTATAAAATTGTAACACTTTGCACTTGGAAAAGTAATTCGATGCATAATTATTCACCTAATTCAAGGACTTATTTATTTATTAGAAAATTAATCTGCCTTTTCTTAGTTTTATGTAGATATTTTTGGCAATGAAAATTAAATAATAAATAAATAAAATGTCAAAATGATGCACCGTCTTGAATAGGGTCAGATGACATGAAAATCAAGAAAACAGAAAAGATCGATTTGAACTATTTTACTTCAAATGCACTTTATTTATTTTCAAAGCACAAAACTTTAAAATATCAATTACCTTAATTTTTAATTTGCATAAATTGTGCAGATTTAAGCACTTAGTTTTCTTTTACTGTAAGAAGGAGAATAAATTTCACTTCTCTCTATTAAAAATTTCTTATAAATAAAATCTTCCAGAATTCCAATTGAACTTTTTTTAAATTACTAACAGAACTCATTTGCATTGTTTATAAGTTGATAAAATGTTAGCGAAATCTAAATCAAACTATCATAAAGTAAAGCTACAAAAGCGAAATAAAAAAAAAGTAAAATAGGTTTTGCACTTTTGTTTTTCTTTGTAATAATGATATCGCCTGTTAACTGTAGACGATAAAAAAGACACAAATAACTGAAAAAGAAGACGAAAGTGAGATAATAAATTTATAAAAATGGTTGCAAACGATTCTATTAGAATTTAAAATATGTATATAAAAAGAATTTTCATAATTCTTATTTTCTAATTTTGCCCTTTTGCCAATTTTTTTTCCGTTTTTCAGTGTTTTCTTGCGAATCATCAAAGAAAATCTTTTGGAACTCGTTTTTTTTCCCTTGGCGATTACCATACTTTCGTAATACTTCGTATATATGAACAAGAAAGTAAAAGAACAAAAAATAGTAATAAAGGAATATAAAAAAATGCAAATGTAAATTCTTCATGTTATTGAAATAACATTCAATATTTATGGAAACATATATTTCTTTATTTACACATCCATCAACCAGAAGAATTCTCTAAAAGACAAGCGAAGAGTTAAACGTCTTAATTAGCTACCAAATTCTTTCAAAATCTGAAGCAAAAAAACTCCAGTTAATTCAAAACCACGTATTCTGGTTAAATTATCAGATGTACAGTGGCTCAAAAAATTGAGAGTACACCTTACTTTTATTTGATAAATCCGCCATTAAATGTAAATAACACATTACCGGGAAGTGTAAACATTTTTTTTTATTTTTACACATAACAAATGGTTTAATTTAGAGTAAAAATAAAGAAAAATAAACGAAAAACTTCTAAATTGAAAAGTTTCAGAAGCATTTTAAATAAATATACGTAGAATTTTGTCTCAAAAAATTGAGAACACACCAATAAAATTTTTGCAATATCACGCATAGAAACAAAGTATCGCTATTAAGTCTTTTGGCTCTTAAAATGGCCTCTAAACGTCATGGTAGTGATTCGACTAATTTTTGGTGGTATCTGTAGATATTTTACCCTATTCTTCTTACAATACTTGTTTTAAATGGGTTTTGTTTCTAATTTTGTGTTTTTGGACCACTGCTTCGAGTGTGGCCCACAGATATTCAATGGTATTGATGTCGGGATACTGTGATGGTGTGGGTAACTGCTGTTTAGAATGAAAAAAACACCGTATTTTGACGTTACGTGCATTCTGTTTGGGGTTCTTGTCCCACTGAAAAATGAAACTTCCATCAAAACCCAAATTTTTAGCACTTTCCTTTAGATTGCTGCGAAGTATATGCAAGAAAACCGTATCGTTTATAATGCCATCTATAAAAATTAAATTTCCTACCCGGATAAAGCCATGCAACCTCAAATCATGACGGAGTCATCATCATGTTTAACTGTAGGACGTAAATTGTTTGGGTCCAAAGCAGTATTAGGCTTTCTCCATACAGTATTCTAGCTGTCACTGCCAAAAATGTTGAGTTTTCTTTCATTACTAAATATAGCTTTCTTCCAAAGATATTGGTCTTCAATTGATGAGTTTTTGCAAACTTCAAATCATTTTTCTGAATTTGCAAACTTCAAATGATTTTTCTGAATTTGCAAGCTGATAAACGGTTTCTCTCTAACAATGCGACTTTTATATCCAGCTTGTCTAATGACATTTCGCACAGTTTCAGCACCTACACTTTTTTTTTTTTGTGAGATATTACAAAAATTTCATTGGTGTATTCTCAATTTTTTGACGCAAAATTCTGCCTATGTTTATTTCAAATGCTTCTAAAACTTTTAAATTTAGAAATTTTTCGTTGATTTTTCTTTATTTTTACTCTAAAATAAACCATTTGTTATGTGTAAAAATAAAAACATGTTTTTTACTTCTCGGTAATGTGTTATTTATATTGAAAGTCGGATTTATCAAGTAAAAGTAAGGTGTGCTCTTAATTTTTTGAGCCACTGCATATGTAATAATACATCTGATATAATTCATGATTTTTTAAAACTTTTATTTGACTTTTTTTACGTTTGCAAAGCTAAAATTTGAAATCAATATTTCACTCTCCTCATGGCAGAATTTCGAAATGTGCTTTCTCATAGATTCTTGAAGACAACATATAACTTTAATACATTCAAAACTTAATTATTGCTTAATCAGCTGATTTAATGATATTTCATTTCTTTACCAGTGGCGCCTCTTGATGAAAATTTCAGAAATAGTTATTTCAAGTTTTTTAAATAATGAATAACAAGCCAAAGTCTGAAAAGCAGAATTTAATTTAAATATTAATTTTAAAAAAATTGTATAAATATTAAAATGTGTTTTCTATTTATTAAATTTATTTTGTGTATGATCTGTTGAAAATGGTAATACATCATCGCACTTCTAGATTATTAATATACTATAGAAATCTATGAGAGAAAATGTGGAGGAAATTATCTGTATTACAATCAAAGCAAATTGAAAATGAAACATAGAATAATGATTAAAAACAAGAACATTTAAAAACATTACTTAAAATGTAAGATTTTTATTTAAAAATCTTATTTATATTACGCCAAAATGGTTTAAAGAGTTATAGAAAAGTCTCGAGTGTTTAAACCAAAATACGGTTCGTTTCATTATCCTGAGACGGCACTTTTCTGTCTCATTAAGGAGTGAGATGCGGAAAGATGTGCGCTTTCTGGAATTAACTTTATTGCTAAATGTAAATTTCTCCTCTTTTCATCTTTCCTCTTACCCCTATCTTGACGAAATAAGCCTATCCTATCGCATGCGTAAAAGCGCGGAAGATTTTAGAATCCACTAACAGACACTATGTCCAGATGTAAAATATTTTCAATATATCAGTCGTCATTTAAATCTTCTAATTATATCAAACTATTATGCTGCATACTTTGAATGCCTGCACTTTTGGAAATAAAAAAAAAGAAAGTTCAAAAGTAAAACTTATAAAATAAGAAGTAGAAAGCAAATAGGAAAAAAGTTTGATATGAAAAAATTATCTAAAATAATTTGTATTATTTCTTATAGCTCAGTAATGACAATCTGAAAGTCTTTTAATGATTAAAATTGACTGATGAGAATTTTCTCCAAAAGAAAAAAAAAACTATTCATCAGCTTCAAAGAACTTTCTTTTTTAACTTATATTATTTTAAAATACTGAAGCAGCATTCTTTTAATGATATAATGAATACCATTTGGCTTTAATGATGGTTTAATGCAAGTTATAAAATAGATTTGAAATTTACAATTCTTTCTTAGCTCTTAATCACTTTTTTTCAATGGGAAAAAAAGAAAGAACAGAGGAGATAAATACTGTATAGAGCAAAAAAGCTATCAAAATGTCCCGCTATCGAGACTAATACTTGAGAAAAGCAAATATTTCTTTTTCAAGAACCTGATAAAAAAAGAACTGATAAGTTATCAGAAACGCAAAATGTGAAGTTAATGCTACCCTTTCAGATCTTTATAAGAAAGTCTGATTTCTTTTACGAGCAGTGCTCCTTTTTTGCTACATTAAATGCAATGCGGAATTTATTTCCTTCTCTAACGCTATTTTAGTAGCCCTAATAAAGATAAGAAAAAGCCCTGATTTAATTCGTCTTTGTGTTCGCTTTTTCGATTATTTCACATCAAAAGAGTATTAGCTGCGACAGAATAATAAAAATACCAAAATTTTTCTGACAATCTATAAGTTGTTAAAATTCTTCTCTTTTAATACAGAAACTTTTCAGATGATATTAAAGAACTTTTAGCAAGCGATTGAAAACGATTTCTATAGTGAGGAAATACGTATGGAATTTATGTTTTGGTAATTTTTGAAAGATCCTATAAATAACTTCCAGGTTCTTTTTAAATCAATTTTTCTCGAAAATTAAACGAAGTTTTGATGTAGAAATAGGAGTTAATTTACACGAAAAAAAAAGATCCGATTTTATTGTTTTTGTAATTCGCATGTATCTCATCTTAGAGAATTGAGTCCTTTTATTCTCTCATATTACCGTTGCATGCGACGTAGCAATTTATTTTGCAATCCATTAGGAACTTCGCAAGAGAAAGAAAAGGTGTTACATTATTATACAGCTTAAGACAGCATGCATAATTGATATTAGAGAGCATGCGCGATTATGTTAGTCATCTAATTAGCGTCACGGACGCTGGTTGGATGATATAAAACATGTACACAGATGAGATAAGATATAAAATATGGAGTTAGTTAACGCTGACGGACTCCATAGTAAATCATGTAAATAAATGCTATATATATCTTTAATATAAGGAAGATTTTCCATGTATATAAAGATTAATATTTCTTTTTATGTTCTTTTATACATATAAAAATTATATACACATAACAAAAAAAATACAATACCAAAAATTAAAAGAAATAAAACCGAAAAAAAAAAGAGTTAAGAAGAAAAGTACCTAAAACATACGATAAAGGCAGGAAAGATATTAAACATGCGAAATTAATGTATCAAAAGCTGAAAATCAAGGAATGCTCTGAATATAAATCATAAAACGATAGTAAATGTTCAAACAAAATTCATAACAAAATGTGAAATATAGCGATCTAAGCTTTAATTGTTTATTCAAGGGATGGAAATAATTTTCTGCAAAAAGAAAATGCTATAATTCAAAAAGGAAATATGGCATTTTCTGTTTGATAATTCCTTTTTGCAGTCTATATTAATTCCATACTCTAATAAGCAAATTATGCTTCAATCCTATGTTTCAACTCTGTTTTACATTGTATTTCCACTTTTATTATTGTTTTGAATTTATTTCTTTTACATGTATTTACATTTTTTAGCCTATCTTGATAAAATATGGCACACGTGAACGACAAGACAAGTGGAGTAGCTCTATCATCTTTCCAAATTCCAAGATGTAAGTGAAATATCATTTAATTAAAAATAAGAAATTTTAGACGTTTTTAATCTTTACCTTCCGAAAATATTATCACACATACAGTGGCTCAACCAAATGAGAGTACACCTTACTTTTACTTGATAAATCTGACTTTCAAAACAAATAACAATTACCGAAACATTAAACAATTAACAATTTCAAAACAATTACCGAGAAGGGCAAACATGTTTTTATTTTTACACATAAAAAATGGTTTAATTTAAAGTAAAAATGAAGAAAAATCAACGAAAAACCTCTAAACTGAAAATTGTCAGAAGCATTTTAAATAAACATAAGTAGAATTTTGTGTCAAAAAATTGAGAATACACCAATGAAATTTTTGTAATATCTCGCAGAGAAAAAAAGTGTCAGTATTTATTTGCATTTCTTTTGGCTTTTATAATGGCCTTTAAACGACCTGGTACCTATTCGACAAATTTGTGATGGTATCTGAAGATATTTTACCCTATTCTTCTTTTATACTTGTTTTAAATGGGTTTTGTTTCTAATTTTGTGTTTTTGAACCACTATTTCGAGTGTGGTCCCCAGATATTCAATGGTATTGATGTCAGGATACTATGGTGGTGTGTGTAAATGCTGTTTACGATGAAAAAGACTCCACATTTTGACGTTACGTACGTTCTGTTTGGTGTCGTTGTCCTGCTGGAAAATAGAATTTCCATCTATACCTCTTCTCACCTATACCTTTTGTATATTTTCATTTCTATTTTCATAATTTTTAGCACTTTCCTTTAGATTCAGGAACCGTATAGTTCATCCAGCTTGCTGCTGGAATTTCTCAAATCATAGGCAGAAGTGTAAGTGCTGAAACTGTACGAAATGTAATTAGACAAGCTGAATATAAAAATCGAATTCTTAGAGAGAAACCGTTCACCAGGTTACAAATTCAGAAAAAGCGTTTAAAATATACAATAACTCATCAATTGAAGACCAATAACTTTTGGAAGAAAGTTATATTTAGTGATGAAAAAAAAATTAACGTTTCTGGCAGTGACACCCGTCGCACCGTATGGAGAAATACTAATACTATTTTGGTTCAAAAAAGAAAAAAAAAATTACACCCTGCAGTTAAACATAGTGGTGACTCCGTCATGCTTTGGAGTTGTATGGCTTCATCCGGGGTAGGAAATTTAGTTTTTGAAGATGGCATTATGAGTCATATGGCTTACTTGGATATACTGCACAACAATCTAAAGGAAAATACTAAAAATTTGGGTTTAGAGGGATATTTCATTTTGCAGTAGGACAATGACTCCAAATAGAAAGCACGTAATGTCAAAATATGGGGTCCTTTTCATTGTAAACAACAGTTACACACACCACCACAGTACCCCGACATCAATGCCATTGAATATCTGTGGGCCACACTCGAAATAGTGGTTCAAAAACACAAAATTAGAAACAAAACCCATTTAAAACAAAATTACAAGAAGAATAGGGTAAAATATCTTCAGATTCCATCAAAAATTGGTCGAATCGGTACCACGATGTTTAGAGGCCATTATAAAAGCCAAAAGACATGCAAATAAATACTGACACTTTTTTTTGTGAGATATTACAAAAATTTCATTGGAGCATTCTTAATTTTTTGAGGCAAAAAATCTGCGTATGTTTATTTAAAATGCTTCTGAAATTTTTCAGTTTAGAGGTTTTTCGTTGATTTTTCTTCATTTTTACTTTAAATTAAATCATTTGTTATGTGTAAAAATAAAAACATGTTTACACTTCTCGGTAATGTGTTATTTATATTGAAAGTCAGATTTATCAAGTGAAAGTAAAGTGTACTCTCAATTGTTTGAGCCACTATATCTTTGCATCATATAAGATAATGTAATTAACATATCTTTAAAATTAATTTTTAGTAACACCAATTTCATTTCCGCAAAATATTTTCTAATTATTTTTTTTAAATTTAATTTGATACACAATTTATAATAATATTATCATTGTTAAGATGAAATTTTAACAAGTTGCATCTTTCCTTCCACTTATTCAATCTCGTACTTTTGCCAATGTTAATATTAAGATTTTTTAAATATTATTTTCTTTCAACATTAATTCCAGAGTATAATTTCCATTTTAAAGTATCGTGTAACATACACGCTATTTAATCTACACTTGCAGTAATTTGTAGTAAAATGATTCCGTTAAATTCATATATTACAACTTTATCGTATCGCAAAATGAAATTTTAAATAAATATAATAAATATAATTTAATTAAATATATATTCATATGAATTATTTAAAAACTAAGAAAACCAATATTTCGGATGAATAAACTGGCCATCAAAAGCAGTGAATCACTGAATAATCTAATTAATAATCATTAAAAACGAATCAATTTCCGTATAAATGGGTAAATTATTATGTGATGTTAAAGCAATAAATTGCATAAAAACTAGCTGAAATTGTCTCCAAAAAACTTTCTCGTATGTGCTAATAAACTTGTCAGACCAGAGAACACCTTACATGGCATTGGCGTACAATAGTTGCGAAATATGATCTTTTGGCATGAATTTAACTTTTTTACTGAGTCTACCGTGTCATCCTTGGCAAATTATTTGGCGATTAATCCCTAACTTGAGTTGATAGCACCCAAAAATCGAATTTTCGTTTCAGACATTTTCTCACTGACTGAAAATAAAAATGACCTAAAACTGCACTTGTAGTTACAAAATTTCATGACTTAAGTATATCGTGCCAAATTTGATATATTTAATTCATTGGGTTTTTGAACTTGTACTTATTCATGTACTTGTTTCTGAAAGTACAGATCGATAGACAGTCAACCCTTAGATGGATTTGTCTCAAAATATGACAGGTGCCTACACTATATATGTTAAATCTGTGTACCGAATTTCATTTATATAGCTCTCTTTGTTTCGTAATTATCGCGTTAACTTATATTCTAACATCCGGACAATCCGGACTTCCTTTGAACAGATTTTACTGAACCTTTGAAAGAAATCTACAAATTTGGTGTTGACTGTGTAACCAAATTTCAACTCTAGCTCAAAACGTTTTTGAATTATCTTTGTCACAGATAGACGGGCTAACACTTTCCAAAAATGTGTTTTTCGAACTCAGGAAAGTCTAAAACGTGGAGGTTCGTCAAAATCTCGCATTCGAATTTTTTTTTTAACTATTGCTACACTTTCTCTATACAGCGCTTATTAGACAGTAAAAATTAATTTGTCATTAATGTAAAAGATTTTTCTTAAACACAAAATAATTCTCATTCTGCGCTTAAAAATGAATAAAATTTCTATAAAGATATTCAAAATCTCGGAAGAAAGGCGATTCTTTATGCAATTCTTATAAATTTTGTATAAATTATTTTTTTTCCACTTTATATAATTCAAAAAAATTTTTAAAATATTAAATAAGAATTTTAAGATTTATTTTTTTCTTTTTACCAAAAAAAAAACAACAGAAAATTAATATATTTTAATATTCACTTATAATAAGTTAAATTCTATTATTAACATTTATTCTTATTTTTAAATGATAACATTCATGGAGGGAATTAGAACGGAAATCTAAATAATCAAAGCATCACAGTAATTTGATTTATAAATAAAAATTCTAAATCTAAATTCAGCAAAAAAAAAAATAAGCAAAAACTATGAAAAATTAATTATGAAATTTTAGATTTCAAATTAATT
The DNA here is from genome assembly GCA_026543865.1 of Argiope aurantia. Taxonomy (NCBI): domain Eukaryota; kingdom Metazoa; phylum Arthropoda; class Arachnida; order Araneae; family Araneidae; genus Argiope; species Argiope aurantia. The sequence goes on from JAPMOR010009213.1 coordinate 36,862, forward strand.
TGTTTTATACTTATTATCTATTATTAATTTCAACATTAAAAGAACACCGCAAAATGCCACGATCTTTTACTTATAGTTGCACCGTACGAGCTAATAGTAAAAAAAGTCAATAATTTCTCTATCTCTCAGCATTTAGTCAGGTTAGCTTTCATTGTTAACCAACAAACGCTGCTGATAATGAAATGATTCCGGTAATTAACTTTAACTCCAATGATTCAGATAATTAATTAGCCGAAAGCGTCCTATACACTTATAAGAAAGAAAATTTATGCATTTCATTTCCATTTGCTGTAATTTCGCCTTATTCTAAAAAAATGTTCACGGCTTAAGATTTTCAAAAGAAACTAATAGCATGTAAGCATTTACAGATATTTTATAACGTTGTTCAGAACTCCCAATTTTGTACAATATCGTTAAAATATCGTAAAAATACTTTAGATAATTTTGTGGTTCTTCAACATGGCTTGGAGCCGTGGTGGCGGGGTAGTAATGTCTCGGCTTCGGAACCGATAACTTTCAGGTTGGATACTCAATTCCATAGAAAAACCGTCGTGTAAGAGGGTCAGGTGCCCATTAAATCCGTTGGGGCCAAATATCCTTCCACTGGTGTGACGCAGGAGGACGCTTGCACTCGACGTGGAAAGGGGAGATGAGAGCTAACTTGTCATTCTTGTCATTTGATAGCTCTTCAAAATTACGAAATCTGTCCCCAAATAGTCTGATGCTGTTTTAACAGGTAGCACTAATATAACTTCAACATGGGTTCCGATTTCAAATGTAGTAAAGTAATATAATTTCGAGACCATGATGTCATTGACTTACTTTTTCACTCGATTTATCAACATTAAAGATAAAATAAATCTATTTTAGTCCAACATTGCATTGCGATGCATCAAAAAACATTATTAAATTATTGTTTCATGTATCATAAATTAATGCAACATCCTATTCAAAGTTGTAGTTGCAAGAAAAAAATATATCTGGAAATGAGATCGAGTGAATGTTTTTTTTTATATCCAAAAATGGGTCTCATGCGCAAAGTTCTTTTACAGATGAATAAAACTAGTTGAAATCAATACGCAAATTGCATAAAAAAAAAGTTAAACTGTAATATTTCGATTTCCTGATAGAAATAATTAAAAAAAAAAAAGAATCGCTTTCTTTTAAAATCCAGTTTTTGATTAATTATGTTTGTTTTCATCTTTTACGATGACAGAAATATCTCAAACAATCTGCAAATTTATAATTCAACATGACTTCCTAGAAAATAATACATCCTAAAAAACGCAAAAATTCCAAAAAAGTGTAATTTTATGTGACCGAACAGGACTATTTGCGGCGCCCTCTACCAAATTTGGCCAATTTCTACTTCCTGGGGCAGTAATGCGATGACCAGCGCTTATTGCGTAATCGACAAGCAATTTTCCACTTCACTTGATCAGCTCGATTCTCTTCTTTTTTTGCCCTGCTTGTTCATCTTTCTATTTTTTTTATTTCATTCTTTTTTCTCTTCTTTACACCCTTGTTGAGGGCCCACAGACGCAATCTCTCGGCTAGTGAACTGTATTCTTGTAGGAGTTCTCCTTTTTTTATCCATTGCGGACGAAAATAAAAGAAATTGAAAGAGTGTGAGTAAGTGAGAGAGAGTCTTGATAATGCTCTCCTGCGCATGAAATAACCTTTCCTTGCTTCACGCGAGGTCGTACAGCTTTAAATACCAGTGGTTATTGCAACGAGTGTTGCTATAAACTTGTTTACAGAGCCTTCGCTTTATTTTATAATAAATGTATTTTTTATTTAGTGTCAAATTAGATATGTAGAGTGATTATTAGATAGAGAATTAGATTAGATTAAAACAAACAAAGACAAACAAGTTTAGACAAAGAATTAGATTAGTGGTAGTATTAAATACGTAGAGTGGTAATTAATTAGGCACCTCCCGTGGTACTGATTTCAAGAAATAAAGTCGACTACACTTATATTATCTTCGTTCTTACTTTCTCGTACACGTAGTATAGAGAAAGTATATTAATCGTCAAAAAATTCGAGCTCGGGATTTTGATGACTCTCCACATTTTAGACCTCCCTGAGTTCGAATAAAACGTTTTTGAAAAATATTCGTCTGCCTATCTGAAACAAAAATAATTCACAGTTGCTTTGAGGTACGCATTTGGAATTTGGTATGCAGTCTTTACAACCAATTTGCAAATTTTTGTTAAATTTTGATAAAATCTGCTTTGTGGAAGTTCGTCTGTCAGTTGTTTGAATATAATTTAACATGATAATAGCAAAATGAAGAGAGCTATATCAATCAAATTCTGTAAGTAGATTAAATATCTATAGTGTAGACTTCTGTCAAATTTTGAGCCAAATCCAGCTACGGTTTGACCGTCTGCTGGTCTTAGGTACTTTCAGATAAATGTAAACGCGATAATTCAGAAAAGGCAATTATTTGAGTTTATCAAATTTGGTATGGAAATTTGTTACCACATGTGCAGTTTAGTGTCAAAATTTTGTTTTTATCGATTGAGAAAAACGTGTCTAAAACACAAATTCCGTTTTTAGACAATAAACGCATTCCAGGATTAATCGCTAGATAGCTCGTCCAAAGATGACACGATAAATTCAAAAAAATTGCTGAATTCTCGGCAAAAGTTAATATTTCATAACTATTGTACACTATTATCATGTACGGCTTTCTCTGGCATAACAATTTATTACAGAGTATGGGAGAAATTTTTGGGGAGAGCACTTCCACTAGTTATTCTTAATGATATTTGACTTGCACATTCTTGTACACAAATTATGCTTATTTTTTGTTAGAAATACCGACAATTAAGCTATGAAATATGTTGCCTTCATTGCCGCATTTGTATTATCTCTCGTACTTTACGATGTGAAGCATCGTGTCTCATCATTTGACATTTAAACATGCAGCTATTTAATCGGAAACGGATTTGATTTTGTCTACTCTGATAACGGAAGATGATATGTAAACATAATGGTTGAGCAGTTATCTATGTATCTGTACGTACTATGTGTAATCAGTCTTAGTATCAGTACTCGTCCTGGCATTAATCTTCGTAGCAGCTGATCAAACTCGAAGGAGGTCGACATTGTCAGTAGCGGTGGTATTGAATTGTATGGTAATGTGATGTAACACATGTTCGTCTTCTGAAAGAAAGTCTACAAATTTCTTTGGTCAGTTATCTCTTCTTCAAGAATCCACTATAAACTAATACGCTTGATGTCTGGCCATACTAATAACCAATTGTTTTGGATATAGCAGCCAACATTTGATTTATTTATATCACATGATTTATTTTATACAATGTTCCCAAAGAACTAATTTATTTTAATGTTTTTACTGTAGGATAAATCGTGATGTGATGGGAATAAATTGCAACACAGTGTTGAGTTTTCTAAAACTTTTTTTATCAAACTTTTCGCTAAATATTATTCTTATAACAGGCCCTATTGCAATAGCACAATTAATGCTGAACCAAAATGGTTTGTGAGAGATTGTAAATATGTGATCCGTTTTGGCTAATTAACTAGAAAAAAATATAATTTACTTTGATTTAAAATAAGTAAGTCGATCTTTTCAAGAATATTTTTTATTATTCATTTTACCTAGGTATTAATTTTAAAAAAAATGTTTTCATTTTTTTTTCTAATAGCAGTATTTTTTTTTATTAATTAACAAAAATGTCCAGAATTATACAATAGACAACTAGCGAGATTTATCTTGATTTGTGTTTGTTTCATGTAGTTCAACTTTCTGCTTTAAATAATAACATTACCTTCGAAGGTCAGGTTTAAAACGAGGAATTGAAAAAAAAATATGATGGCATAATTAATAAGAAATTAAAACAGGAATAAATGGAAAAGGAAAAAGAAACGCTTAAAAAAATGGAATTCCGAAAGAGAAATTAAAGTTTCGAAAGGGTTAAGAAGAGGAGTTTGAAGTAATATACAGATACAGAAAAAGAAAAATGATTAGCCTCTAATTTGCAAATATGGGTGCAGCAATTCTAACGATATATTATATTATAGCATATTAGTTTCATTAGTTTGAACTTGAGTGGAATTCTCCATTATTCTCTGCTCAAAAGTGATTAGCTTAAACGCATAAGAGCCAGATACAAAAATAAATGAATGTTTACAAGAAACTGATGATAATAGTAAGTCAAGTCAACCATCTCAACCATCTAACTCTCCGACCTGCCCGAAGCACACGGATTTAAACCATAAAACTGAATGACCGGACCGCCGCGGCAGCAATTGGCGGGAACTGTGGTTGAGTTCTAAGGGCCATCACCGGCCACGGTACAACCCTTCCCGAAGGAAGTACGTCCTGTCATCGATGGGAGGAGTTAGATCCCCCACCTATTAGTGTTCCCACCAGGGTGGTGAAATCCAACCACCATGCCGGAAGCATCTCATCCTCATTTCGAGGTGCCCCCGGGGGGGTTTGATGATAATAGTAAGATTATTCTACAAATTAAGTGTTTTTGCTGCTTCATTTTCACATCTCTATAAGCCAGTTTGGAATTAGAAATTCTTTACGAAGTTACAAATATTTTTAAAACTCTTTTATTACTAGAACTAGAAAATCCTACCTATCTCTTCAAATCTAGTGACAGATTCTATCAATATATGACAATTTTAATTTATCCATTCTAAAAATAATTTGTTTTTGGATACACGAACTCTTATTTCACAAATGGTGAATTAAGATGTTCAGCACTGTTTCTTCCCAATATTATATATCTATACTATACTTTCTCAGAATATGATACCTTACTGCATTAAATTTAGACTTCATAAGTTTTGAAATATATTTATAGGCCGGAACAAAATATTATTATTGATTTCATTTCAATCCTTTTGAAAGCAAAACTAAAAATTGAATTTTATGCAGAATCTGAGACATCTTTGTTGAATTATTCTTTGAGATATTACATAAATTATGAAAAATATTTTGTAGTTCACATAAGACTTAAATACCGAGCGATTCTGTTTGCAGTACTCATATTCAATAATAATAATAATTTATAAATAAATAACGATAAAAATGATAAATAAAATAAAACGCTTGGTTTCATTAAAAAATATCTTTACATTAATTGCAATTTCAGCATTTCCACTTTAAATTAAAGTTGAAATTTTACCGGAAATGACAACAACAAGAAAAAATCACGATACAAAAAAAAAATCGCGATACTAATTTAATAGTCAAACGCATATTTACTAAATTTTAACAATTTCTTGAAAAAAAATTTTGTGTGATTTCCAACAATACATTACGTTGTTACTCTGAAGTTCAAATCATTTTCATTCTTTCATCAGCTTTCAGATCGAGTTATTTCTTCCGTTGTAGAAAGCTAAAGAGCAAT
>JAPMOR010009221.1:0-39317 GCA_026543865.1 Argiope aurantia
ACATTTTAAATATCCTAATGAGCTTGTTTGAAATTCATCATTGTTGAGATATATGGAACTAATTTAATTACGTCAGGTTAAATTTCTTGTTAAAATATCTGATTTGCTATTAGTTTTTTTTTATTTATTTCATTTCATTTTTTATTTTTATCATTATTGAATTCTTACATATTTGTTTTAGATTTTTTAAAAATAATTTTTAAGTCACATGCTTCATGAACTTATTTAAAGAGTGAATTTGAAAAATTAAAATATAATGTAACACTGTGATCCATCACAAACACTTTGTATGCAGTGATAAGTAACAAAATGCAAATTTGTAATCATGCATGTATACATTTTGCTCTCTCCGTAATTAAATGAGTATATATATAATATCTTTTTATGTAAATTCATTAAGTGTAGCTCTGAATTTGATTCTGTTTTGTATTTTTAATGGCAGAATATTTTTTATTTCATTTGATGCCATATCAGTTATATAATTTTAAAGCAGATTTTTGTTTATTCTTATTCCAGTCAAATTGTTCAAAACAAAATACTGCATTTTGAATTGATTGGAATTCTTATTTCAAATTTTTCATTTAATTATTCCTCTGAGGAAAAAAGGGGGAAAAAAGAGGAAAATAAAAATAAATTTAGAAATGTTAAAACAAAGCAAACCTTAAATAAATTTTTGAGCTAACACTAATGTCTATAAAACCATCATAGAAACTAATATTCTTTATTGACACATTAAAAATCTTGAAGTGAAACTTTCTCTATTGCTGTTTGTTTAGTTGTTGAAATTCTTTTTCATGCTACTTTGGAAAATTACAAAGACATATTTAATCTTTGAAATACTGAATATTGAAGACAAAAAAACTGAAACTTAAATTTGCTCTGCAGTGTTAATACTGTAATTTAAAAATAAGGATATATTATTTCAAATTTTACTGTTCAGATTATTACTGTTTATATAGTAAGAAAAGAAAAGCATTAATTATAGCATGAATTTTCTTGATTTTATTTTCAGCGGGATGCCTTCCATAAACTGTACACTACGTACTGTCTCAACAAGCCCAAGTCTGAAGCCTTACGTAGACAGTGTGGAGATGATAACCTGTTTTTTAAGGTAGCATATATTACAAAATTTATTTCTTATATTTGTTAAGTAGCTCATAATCTGACCAAAAGAAAATATGTATTTTAAAAATATGAACTATAATACATTATATGTAATATTTTATAGTATATAATATGTAGTTTTGAAGAAAACAGCATTTATTTTTGTAATACTGTTCTAAATTTAATTTTTTCAAATCTCTTTACTGCTAGACATATTTTAATCAAAAGAAAAATATTAAATGCAATTTTAATAATTATATCATAACATTTTTAACATATATTATATTTATTAGCTTATTTACATAGCTTAATTAAGATGATAAATTTAAAAACTTAAAATATATGAATATATCACTATTATTTTATAGATATTTCAGCCATTTTTATAAATTTTAATTAGATGAATTTTTTTAACCCTATAATCAAATTGGTGCTCTGATTTTTTTTTATTATTTATCTTAATTATTTTTCTTACTTTCTTTAGGAATGTCAAAAAAATTTAGGCCATAAGTTGCCTCTTGGAGCTTATTTATTGAAACCTGTCCAAAGGATTACAAAGTATCAATTACTTTTGAAGGTGCTTTTACAATTATTTTCAAAATATTTATTATAATTCTTTGTTTCTAAAAATTTATATTATATCTCTTAAATGACCTTTTCCTTTTTTTTTCTTTGTATCTAGGATTTGTTAAAGTGTGTAGATGAAGGCACTGGTCAATCTGATCTGCAAGAAGCAGTAGATGCAATGTTAGAAGTTCTTAAATATGTTAATGACAGTATGCATCAGATTGCAATTACAGGTTTCTATGTAAGTTGTTTACTTCTATTTTTTTTCTCTTTAAACTGAAATAATGTAGTTTGCTTATCTAATATGCAATAAAAATACTTTTATTATTCATTTTTGAGGAAAAATAACATTTAATAAGGAATTTGTATACTAGATTTCTTTTTAAGAATATGTTTATTATTGTTTTAAATATTTAAAATGTAATGTTTTATCAATTTTTAGCTTGATTTCTTTTATCTATGGACTTTGTTTTCTATTAAATGCAATTTTTTTTAGTGAAGTAGAAATATTAGCATTTTGTAATATCTTAAAATTTTACTTTTTTTTGGAGGGGTTGTACTTAAAATATACTTCAATTAATATAGTAATATATTTTAAATATATTACTTGAATAATTTAAAGACTGTAATTAATAGGTTTATGTTAAAACAAATGTGATTGTAAGGAATAGGGTGTTCTTTTTTACCATCTATTGCATACATGGTCGTCTGACAAATATATTTATCATAGTGCTTCAATTTCCATTTATAAAATTTACTACTTTTCTCTAGATAAAAATAAGAAACTATTGATATATTTTATATACATTAATTTAATAAATTGGTTGTAATTATATTTATAATTTTTCTTTTTAACCTTTAATATAATATTGTTATCTCTGTTGGGGTGATACATATACAGTTTTCATTCAGATTAATTGTTTTTCTCAATATAAAACTGTATACTTCTATATTGCAATATTTGTTTTGCTAGGAGGTTGTACCTTTGCCTCTTCAATCTTAAATTATAAGCAAATAATCTTAAGAGTTTCTTCTGATTAATTATTAAAAATAAATAAATATTGAAAGTGTTCAAAATGATTATTAGCATTTACAAAATATCTTATGTCTATTTTTAGGGCAGCTTGGCTGATTATGGAAAACTCTTACTACAGTGTGCATTTAGCGTTTGGATGGAGAGAAAAAAGGAAAGAATACGTGAACTGCGCTTTAAGCCTCGTTCACGTTACATTTTTTTATATGAGCAGTTAGTTCTTTTTACTAAGAAATATGGTAGAGATGACAACCCTAGCTATGCATTTAAAAATGCGTTAAAGGTTTGTAGCTCAAAAATATTTATTGAAAGTGCATTTATGCTAGCTAATAACTACATTTAATTTTTCATGTTTATGCAGTATTTGTGTTATAACTTTTGCAATGAAAATTTTAAGAATTCTATGCAACCTTGTAAAAATATCATGTTCTATTGTATTTGTGTAAAAGTATGGATAGATTATTAGAAAAATTTTACTAAATCTTAATAATCCTTTTTTAATGTTTGAAAATATTTTCGTTAGGGCAAGGCATTTAAACAAATAATAATCATATCTGCTGATGAAAACCTCTTAAAATACAATTGCTTTTCAGGTTATCTGTCTTTTTAAAGTGTTTATGATAAAAACTGTATTAAATGAGTAATTTTAGTTAGAATATAAATGCCAGGTATTAAAATATAGCATTACTTGCTTATATGATGAATATTTTCTACTTTAGTCTATATATTATGTTTAGTTCACTAGTATAAATTTGGTTTATAACTATGACAAAGATTTCTAACAATACATTAGTTCTTGTTTTTCTTTTGGAAAAGTATTTAAATAATGCTTTAAACATTATTATTTGATTAGGGACTCTTTTTGAAAAATATTTTATGATTAGTTCATTCTTTATTGATGCAAGAGAAATGAAATATATTTTTATTAAAATGAATAAAATTATTTATAAAATGAGAAACAAGTAAGTTATTCATAAAATTATAAGTAATTTTTTTAAGTTAACTAATAAACAATAAAAAAATTAAAAACTTTTGATATATTTATTGAAAAATTCCATTAATAATGTTTTCAATTTTCCTGTCTGTTATCATGATATACAAGGTATAACTGAAATTCCTTTTTACATTTCAGACATCCCAAATAGGTTTGACAGAAAACATGAAAGGCTACCGGGGTGATAAAAGGAAATTTGAATTATGGTTGCATGGCCGCTCCCAAGTATTCATAATACAGGTAATAACATTTTTAAACTAATTTTCACCATTGGTAATATTGAAGTGAATTAGTCTTCATATGCTTAAAAAATATATTGCCTATTGTTTACATATTTAACCTATTTTTGTAAGACTTATTGTTCTAAATTATGAATCAACTTTTCAACAGCTAAATTAAGAATCAACTTTTCAACAACTAAATTATGAAAAAACTTAACTTTTGAAAACTTACCTAAGCTGCTTTATGATTTCAAACTTTTAAAAATAGTATGGAGAAAAAGCTTATTAAAATACAAATATTTAATGATTATCAGGTACAATTCTTAGATTGCATGCATTTCTTTAATTTTGTTGAAACTCCCACCTTTAGAACTCTCTGATTTTCAAATCACTAAAGATTTTATTTCAGTACTGAAATTTAGTTACTGCTTTTGTAAATGTTTCTGTCCTTTTCTCTGTGTGGTATATCAATAATATTTATATGATAGCATTTTTTTTTTTTTACATAGTTTAAAAATTGCTGAAAACTTTATATAATAAGTCTTCCTAGAATATAGTTTAACTCTAACACTATCTTAAAATAAATTTAACATCCAATTTTAAGCTACTCAAGAACTATTTTAGGAGGAACCTCATTTTATTGTACTATGTTTAGCTTATAAAGTCAACTTATTTGGTGTTACTACATTCCTAAAACATCAATATTATTCCTTTGCTTAACTTTTAAAAGCAAATTTCAGATGTACCTGGCTCACCTTTTTCACAGATTTATTTATGAAAGTCAAATATGTGGCACTCCATTTGTGATGCCAAAATTCTGCTAAATGGCTACTCCAATCCTGATTCGAGAGATGCTCACACAATTCGGAGTTTTAGAGTTTTTAAGAGAAACGAAGTTCTTAAGAATGTCAACAAGAATATGTCAGCATGATTAAAGGCAGAATAGCACATGAAAAAAAATTAATATTTCTTTCTCTGAAATATCTTTTAAAAAAGCTACTGTTAGTTGAATTATTGGAGCTTTATTTCCTAAATCCTTTTATGAGAAAATCATGAAGTTAAAAAAAAAATTAATAAGTTCTTAGCACTGTAGCTGGAAATATTTAAGGGTTTTTTAATTTATAAGAATCTTTGTACTGAGACATCCTGAATACAAAATGGAAATTGAGATAATGATGAAAAATGTTTAGAAGATAAAAATACCATGTCAAAAAAAAAAAAAAAACCATCCTTAGTAATTATTGAATAAGGATGATGGGGAAACTAATTATTTAGCATTTCATATATTTTATGAAAATCGCTGTAATCCATCAGTTTACATTTCATTTCACTAGCTAAATGAATGCAGTACATTGTTTCCTTTTTGCTTTGTCTAACAAATCAATAAGTTTTTATAAGCACCTAAGTAATTTGTAACCTGTGTATATTTGGGTTAGATTTTGAACCTAAGTGTTGCCATTTTGTTATTTTTTACTTTTTGTTTGAGGTAATGGAAGAAATTTGAAATAAATCTTAATTTTTTTATTTATGAACATCTTTTAATACATATATATAAAATGATTTTTTTATTGAGTTGTGAATAATTTCTATAAAAAGATAGTTTTTGGAATTTAATATTGCTTTACATTTATCTTGATGTTTAGTTATAACATATTATATTAAAAACTTACAGAAGTCTGCTTTAAATTTGATTGCCAATAAGGGATTTTAAATGTTGCTATACATTGTAAAGATATTATACTTTTGAATTTCTGTTATTAGTTTTGGAACTTTTTCCAATTTCTTTTATATTGATTTTCTGAAACATGAATTTCTTGTTCCATGGAAATTATATATTTACAGTATTAATTTATAATCATCAGTACTAATTTATATAATTATAAAGATCCAGTGTTTTCTTTTTAAGAAAAAGGTAGTTTAATGCTAGAAAAATTATTTGCTAAATTTTAAACAATAAAATTGTGTTATTTCTGAAATATTTCATCATAATAACATTTCATCTTAAAATGGTTGATGGATATATGATTTAATAAATTAATTTGTCATACAATATGATTTTTAAAAATGTTGAATATTAGAATATATTAAAAAATATTTCAATGTTATTTTGTGATTGTTAAAATGCAGGCACCTTCGGTGGAGGTAAAAGAAATCTGGGTGAAAGAAATTAAGAAAGTGTTGTTACTGCAGTTTGAACATTTAAAAGGTAAAGATTTTCTTTAATTTTAACTTGATTTTGTATACAACTACTGTTGATATTTTTAAGTTACATTTAAGGACACCTTATATAATGTACTGTAAATATTGGCTTTACCATACTAGAAAGAGATTACTGAAAAGTATGTTACTTTTTGATAATGGACTCTCAAAAATATGTTCTGAAACTCTATTAAGTTTCAGCTCTTATTTTCATAATAACAGGATGCTCCATTTTTGTAAGATTTATTTTTTGAGAAATATATTTAGTCACTTAGATATTCTGAATTGATTCTACTTGTCTAATTATTAAATATCCTATTTATGCATTAATTTCAGATGAAAATCTGAAGCAGCATTCTGATAAGATACAAAAGCTTGGATACATCAATGGCATTACTCCATCTCAAGGAATCACTCACAGGTAAGAAAAAAGAAAAAGCTTATTCTCACACTGTCAATCTTGTCTTTACACTTCAAATTGATTTTTGTTTTATGTATTTTCTGCAGATCACAAAAATTAATATTTTCTGCAGAAAAGGTAATAAGATATAACATCTAATTTTTTTTTAAATACACCTTTGCTTCTATTTTTGTATTTTTTAAAAGAATATCTTCTTAGAATACTAGATTCTGTCATTGATTGCAATAATGCATAAGTATGCATTATCTCAATTTTCTAAGGCATTTTTTTATTTGTGAAATGTAAATTTAATATCTTTCTTATATTTCTTTAATATTTTGTCTGAAGCAAATATATGATTCATACATTATTACATCAATTGAAAAGTTTTAATATTCCAATGTGAGGTTCAACATCTTCTCTGACAGGCTCAGAGAATTCTCTGCAAAATCTTATTAAATTACTGTCTGATTTTCAACATTGAATAGCTATAATCTAACTAAAATTATCTATATATCTGCAACAAGTGTATCTTTATTAACAATTGTGGAGAAGAGGAATGAATAGGCTGCATAGAATTTGAATATGCTCATATTTATATTCAAATTCTATGCAGGGAAAAAAAAAAAAAGATGGATTAAACATGAAAAGACAATAGTACATGTTTGAAAATGGAGTACATTGAGAGGACAGATTTATTCAAATTGATTAACCGAGTTAATTAATGTATCTTATATCTCAAATATTTTTAGTAATTGATTTGCTTTGCTTTTTTTTTTCTATATGTTATCCAATATTGTACAATAATTATTTCTAGCCTTTCTTCTTCTATTAATTATGTATGCTCAAAGCTCTGCCTGAATATAGTCAAACTACTAGGCAATGTATATTGAGAAAACCTCAGCTTATTGAGAGCAAAGGAAGAAAAAGGGAAGAGGGGGCAGTTTGTTTTTATTCATAAAAAATTTCAATAAAATAAGCAAGCATGATTTAGTTTTATCGTTAATATTACATTATTTTTGAAACTCAAGAGTTAATAATAGCAATAAACATTTTATGTTTATTATTTCTATTTGAAGTGTTTCCATTGATAGTGTTTGTTGCTTTAATCTAAAAAAATTAACATATTTAAGTCTTTATTATGAATGAAATACATTGTTCTTATCTTTTAGAAAAATAACTGATTGGAGAGACACAAATATTTTAAGCCAATAAATTTAAGGGAAAGAAATTTTTTACTTTCAGATGGAAACTATTATTAATCAGATATTAAGAAATTTAAGTTAATTTCCCTAATAATACATTTAGTTTTTATAGAGAAATCAAAAATATTTTATACAGATCAGTAGGATAAGTAAACATAAAATATTTAATAATTTTTATTCTGAAATTAATCTATAAATTAGAAGGAATTGCATATAGGCAATATTTATGGTGTAAACAATATTTGCAGGAAGCAATTAATTTCTGTCTGAAAAGTATTTAAAAATTCATTTTTGAATTACATTCATCTGCCTTAATGGAACTAAAATAATTGAGTAATTTAAAGCCCTATAAATTATTAAGCAATTTCATTGCATCTAATTTTTCTATCTATGCAATTTTGGACAAAATCTGGCTAAGGGAAATTTGCTCAACCATGTGCATGTAAATAAGATAAATAAAAAAAATGTTATGTGGAAGAAATATCATATTTTATTTATCACTGGAATTGTAAATCTGAATCGAATTTTGAGTTAGCCTCGTCAAATGGGTTGATTGCTAAGAAACAAAATCTGAAAATTATATGAAATTTTTGCTATATAATTTTGATATCAAAGCTTTAGTTCTTTATTAAATTTTGAATCCAGTCAATCAAAGTCTATTGGCATATTAGATTGCATTTTTTTATGTTGATCTTATTTATAAATATGTTTTTTATTCTTTTTCATTTACTCTAGTCGATCTCGAAGTAATAGGAGCAGTTTCAGTTGGCATAATGGACCAACTTCTTATCGTACAAGTCCAGTGACCACACGGCAGCCAGGAGAGTTGGGTCGTAGAGCAACTGTAGCCTCTTTGCCCTATCGCAGGGAGGAAAGAAATAACACCTCCTACTCAGATGATGGGTGGTCATCGGCTGATGATTTCTCCCAGACAGAAGATGAAGATGACGAGGGAGATGTTTTTGTTATCACTACTGAGGTGACTTGTGTAAATTATTTATTTATCCTAATTCATTTTTATTTACTAAATATCAGTATTAATTTTGCAATTTTTGGAATAATAAGTAGAATTGTAAAGAAAAACAAAGTAGTATTTTAGCACTATTAAAAAGATTTACTATTTGAGCATCATGAAGGTTAATTAGTTGTTATGCCTTTTTAAAATGTAATGTATGATTTTACAATAATAGAATTCATGTTTTACAATTTTTATTCCATGAACTATTGAGTTGAATTTTGACTTAAATTCAATTACAAAATTAGTGAACTTTTTTTTCCCCCTTAATCCTCATTAATTGTTAAAAAAAAGTTTGAAATATTTTGTTCAGAAATCTGAAAAATAATTATGTTTCTAGTCATCAAAAGGTAGAGATAAGTGTAAAATTTGTGTTTCTTTAACATGTTGAATATCATAGCCATTGAATTTATTCATAGTGTCGCAAATATCACCAGTAATTGGCGAAGCCAAGATCTCTAAAAACATATAATTCAAGTTAATGTTTTTCACTATTATCATCATTATTAAAATGGTATAAAAAATTAATGTAAAATAGAACATGCTACAGGCATAAAAGACTGCATTTTAGTACCATGGAAGGTCAAAATCTTTAGAATGATTATACAAATTAACTTGTCTGTTGTAATTAATTTTTAACCAAAATATTCAACATATAGTAAAAAACTCATGCTGCCCAGACGGGCAAGTCATGTGAAATTAAAATAGCATTCAATATGTTAAATTCTCCTATATTCTCTTTCATATTTGTAATCAGATTTTATATTTTCTTATTTTATTTGCTTTTTCACTTTCTGATTAATTAATCTAAAATTACTTAGAGTGTGCAAATATATTAACTTAATGAGTATTAATTTTGCTTTAAAAATTATTTCTTTTCTAAGGTTGGTGGTCGTTATGTTGCTCTTGGAGACTATGAAGCTGTAGATGTTGGAGAAGCTTCTCTGAAAGAAGGAGAAACTGTTGAGGTTGAGAAAGTAGGCTGTGCAGGCTGGTGGTATGTCCGTGTATTAGACACGACCAAAAGAGGTTGGGTCCCTGCTTCTTATTTGGGGCAGCCCAATGGTAAAAGTGGCTCACACTCGTCTCCTTCAGTTAGTAGTCAAGGTAAGACACAGTTGCTGCTCTGCTTAGTTAATGTGGTGGTCTGGTCTCAGCCTCGGAACAGGAGGGTTTCTGGCTCAAGACCTGATACCATCAAAGAAGCATTGTGTAGGCGGGTCTGATACTCTTTAAATCCATCGGGGCCAAACGTCCTTCCTCTGGTGAGGGAGTTTGGAAGGTCTGTCCCAAAATAACCCAAGTTTTGCTTTAAAACGGGACGTTAATATAACTGAACTAAACCCTTTTTCTTGTGTTTTTGAAATATAGTGATGGATTTCATATTAGGCAGCTAGCCTAGTTGGAAGACCATTAGGTTAAGAGAGAGCTGCACGTTGGTCAATTAAAAAAATATTAATGATTTATTGTCAAATAAAAAATATTAATTTTATATAGCATAGGATAATATTAATATTTTGCCAAGCATGATTGGCCCGATTCCATTAATAAACAACAAACTCCTGTTTAAATATAAAATATGAATGCAACAGTCATAACAAATAATTATATCTTCACAAAGTTACAAAAAATAACTCATTAACATGTTAATTAAATTTAAAAAGTACTGAAATGTGAAACTAAATTGACCAGTTTATGAAAAGGGGGTGCCTCATAAAATGCATTACCTGAATCAGCTCCTGATTTCTTTCGAAATTATAAAGTATAGAAAATTTATTTTGTTTAATTTTTTGTGATGATGAATGGTTCAGTTATAAATTACTGCTGAACAAATTTTAATCTTTCGGTATTGAATTTAGTGACGTGTGTACAATCTGAATTTCAATTTTTTTCAGATTCCATAACGGGATGCCTTCTACATGCTGCAGGTGTTAAAACCAGTATAACTGGCTCAACATTTGAAACAAGTTAAAACTAATTCTTTTTCATACAAAATGTAAGCGAAAGCAACAAGTGAAACTGGCTTGTTCTCTCTTTCAAAAAAGAGCCAAACACTTTTTCATCAAAGTCATTCTCGAGACCTTTTCCTCATGAATAAAGTGAGATTACAGGTAGATCTTTTGCTACAAAAAGAAGGGGAAAAAAGTTAAAATTCTAAATAAACATTATTCATTTTTTCCTATTTAAGAAACTCATTATTTTATTAATTAACCTGTTAACATGTGCATATAAGAAGTTCTCAGAAACTTATGACAAAAGTACAAAAAGTGGATTTTTTGCTGCAAAGATTCAAATTTCTGTGATTTTTTTCCCATGTCAAGTTTTTCATATGTTAGCTACTGAGATAGTTTTGAAACCTTAGAATATGGATAATAAACTTTAAAATTTATTTCTGGTGATACAACTCTACACTACACAAAATGGTATACAGAAATATATGTAGCTCTATAATTGACTGCTGTAGAAGTAGATAACTCCATATGATAATGCGCTCTTCACCTTTGTATATAGTATGGATATTCTAATCAGATCAAATATGCAACAATTCTATACTCTACCCTAATAGCTTATAAGTTTTAATGGAAGGTTGGCTTTTTGATGCATATAAATGTTACCTATTTGATTTAAAGTTGTTTTAAGTTTTCAACTAAAGAATATTTTATAGGGAAATGGAGCATGTTTAATATGCACATGTATATTATAAACCTGCCTCTTATCAAAATGGCATAGGTAAGCTTATCAAATTATTCTAAATACTCAGTTATCAAAGTTGATAAACACGATATCTATTATATATTTAAGATAAACCATTCACCAAAAAGAATTTGATTAAACCTCTATGATTGGGCTATTCTTCAAGATTGTGCTCATTTGCACACATGTTTTTTAGAGGCAAAATTTGGACAATATACTATTGTGATTGTTAATTTTTGCATAGCAAAGGCATTGAATAAATAAAGGAGGTTGATTGCCATCAATTTCACACTAAAACAAACATGTAAAAAGAAAAAAATAATAATCAGACTCTGACTTGATTAATGATTATATAAAAGAGTATGAGAGAATTGATACTATAATATTTACTTTGTTATTTACAAATTTATGCTAGTTTTTGCAAATTTATCTGATCATTTATTTCTCGATAAACTTTAAAACTGAGAAGAGATTTTTTGGATTTAAATACTTGTATTTCTTAAAATTTGGTAATAAATTATATGAATAGAGCCTTATTCTTCCAAAACAATTGTTAAATTAGAATAAATATATTAAATAAGGCTATCCTTTAAAGACATTATATTTCAGTATCTTTAAATGAAAATTAAAAGAATTTTTGTGTTTTGAAATTAAATCTTAAAAAGGCCATCTGCATTGTTATTGTAATAGCAACCAAAAGTTTAAAACAGCACTTATTTGAATTCTTATGGTAAATTTCAGTTTTACAAAATTAAAGGAAATTCTTTTTTATTGCTTTGTAACTTTTAATCAGAATATGTACTGGATGAATTCTTTATTGACAAAGGTTTATAAAAGTAGATATAAATGAATCAGAAATAAGCATTCAACTATTAGCTTAAATAATGTATTATCACATGTATGTGTGTATCAATCAAATATGTAAAAAAGCAATACAATGAATAGATGAATATCTATCTATACTAATGGAGAATGTATGTGTTGGCCCTCTATATGACACCTTTTGACCTGTCAAATTTGGTACCATTGTACTTTAAGAAAAAAATTTCTGAAGTACAAATTCACATTTTTCAAATTTTAAATCAGTTATACACAAAAATATTACTGTTGAAAACCAATTTTTACACTATTTTAAAATTTAAATTTTTATTTAATTCTTGCATAATTTTTTTCTTTACTTTAGGTATTTTTTAATACAGTGTTTGCATTATTTTCTGCAACAAATTTCAGAATTGAATTAAAAATCAAGCCATTTTCAATGTTCTATGAAATATTTAAGTAGGTGATTTTCTTCAATTGTTGAAAACTAAGGAAAAAAGATTTTACTAAGTTTACATGAGTAATTAAAAAGTAAAATAAAGTAATTATTGCAAAAGATAGTACATAGGATGAAGATCTGGACAATTACAGTGTATATTGACACAGTGGTGTCACAGAACTTGGCTCTGTTAGGAATGTATTTGTACACAATAAACAGAAGATGTCTATTACAAATTAAAAATATTTTCGTAGGTAATAGTGATTGTAAAAGATTTAAATGGAACTAAACACAAGTACTAAGTAATACACATGTACTTATAGTAATTCCATTACTACTAGTTCGTAACACTTTAGTATTCACAGCTGGTCACCAAAGGCTACTAGTATGATCTAAAAAAAATCCGTTCTATGGCTGACATAGGCTTCATTAAAAATTCTTAAATAAGTTCATTTCAGTCATAATTATGCAGTATGCAAAATAACCATTATCCAGTATTATTATACTGAAAATAAGTATCTATTCTGTTTTAATCTCTCAGTATTATATTTAGAAAGTTTAAACATATTTCAAAAAGACAATTTCAATACGTATGCTGTTATATGCATCAATTAATACAATAAAAGAATATTTCTTACCTTCTAAAGTGCTTATCATAGCATATATAAAAATTATTTCCAATATATAATGCAATAAGAGAATCTTTTAAACCAGCATACATGGATCTGCAAAGTGCCAATTTCACGAATCCAGCTATAAAATTTAATAAAGAAGGAGATTTACAATCAAAATTATTCTTTTACTATTAAACATATTCATTCTACTTCAACTATTTTTACATGAGATTTTTCAATTTTATTGTTTATTTTCGAAAATATTCATAAATTAATGAATAAGAATGCATGAAACTGTAAAGTGGCTCATCAATTTAAGTATTAAATTATAATCATTTTTCATTTTATTCATGTATAGTTCTATCATCTGATTTTTATTCATTATCATATTTTCTCTGAAATAATTATATGCAAGTTTTGGTATTTTGATAAGAAATTTGTTTTAATTTAACATTAGGAAATGCATATTTGACATCAACTCATGGAAATTTCTGCTTTGTGAGAGTTTATAATTATCATGCTTAAACACTATTAAGTTTGCAAAAGACTTTTCTTCTAGCAGATTATATTATTAAACTGTTTTTGTTTGAATTGTGTTAAATATTTGAAAGAAGATCGATATTTAAGGATTTAATTTTAATCGTTTTGAAAATCCATTGCATAAATTCAAATTTATTCTTGTGACTATTGTTTATGTTTAATTTTTAATCACAATAAAACATCTTATACAATAATTTTATTCAGAAATCTTATTATGTAACATTTTTCTTCATTTAAAAATACAGAGTTGTTTCATTTTTAACACAACTGTGTTGATTATGTTTTTAAGGTAAATTTTTAAATAAATATTTATTTTTTTAACCATCAACAAAAAAAAATATTTTTCAGCCAAATATTGTTTCAAAAATTTGTCAGTTTTTAAAATATTATTACAATTTCTATTAATATTAATGCTTTATTAATAATAGAGCATTTGCATATTACATTCTTTCTGTGTCTGAAAGAAATTGTTCAATTATCAGTATTAATAAATTTGTACACACTTTCACAATCATTATATTTTCTCCACATTTATATTAAACATTGTTTTATAAAATATATCCCATTATTATTAATTTTTTTTCTTTGTAATAAAAAAGGACGTAAATATTTTGAGATAAATTAATTAAAATCTGAAAATTTGTTTAAGACTTTAATTTGATATTATTTTAAACTGTGGATTATTATAGGAAATTAAATCTCAAACCCTATTCTGAAAATGTCAATTTTGGATAAGATGCAGGAAAGTGGTTTCCCTCTTTTCATATCTATAGAAGAAAGTTGTGGTCTCTTTTACTCTTTTGTGGTTTTATCTCTCCCCCCTCTTTGCTTTAAAAAAAAAGCTACTTGACATAGAGTGATACTGTAGGACAATTGAGTGAAATTGTCTATCAAATAATACAGTTATTTCCCCAACTGTGAGGAAAATGTTAAGTTGTTCAAAGCATTTGAAACAAGTCACAGTTTAATTATCAAACTGAATATTGTGATAAAAGCATTCACTCACTGTTAAATTCTTTCTAGAAAGAATCTAACTGCTGATGTTGTTTTTCATATTGAAAATAACATTATTTGCAAACATAACAAAGAATCAACATAGAATATGAAGATGACTTTCTTAAAGAAAATCTGTTTTAATCAGTCAAGAGTCTATTCTTTAAAATTGTTAAAATACCTCTGAAAAATCCTTTCCATCTTTATATTATAACTAATGAATATAACACATTATTGATATTGACATTTCTTGAATTCATGTAATTTTAACCATTAATTAAGGGTTATACAACACTTAAAGTACAATCTTAAAATGGTGATTTTGTCAAGTGAAAATGGACTTGTCCCTCTTTTCAAATAAATGGAAGACAACAAATGTGGTTATTATTATTTTGAACATTTCTCATGTGCAATTCATCCAACCAAAATATGCAAGACAATTGAAAAAATGGGAAAATAAAACTATCTGTCAAGTGTTTAAGGAGAGAGACAAATTGATTCCAAGAGGATAGTGAAATCCTTATCACTTAGTGATATATATCAATTATTTATGACCATATAAAAAACTATAGATTTATATAATTTATTGGTATGGTATATTATTGGTATATTATCTATAACAATAATAAAAGAAAGATTTAAAAACATTTAAAATTATAATAATGTTTCCCATTTATATGTATAAAATTTTTTTTAATACATTAATGTCTGCTATATCAAACAATTTCATTTCATTTTTAACGTGATTCAGTATGATTCCATTCTTTAAATAATTTTAAAATAGAGTAATAATGATTGAAGAACAATTAACAACCAAAATTTACATCATCAAAAATGCTCTTGTTAAAAAGACAGAAAACACTGGATTTCAGAAAATCTTATATTAGTTTAAAAGCAAATGCAATACTTTATTTATACATTCATTAATCACATTTATATTCATTTTTAAGCCAACCTTACTTTATATTTGATTGTTCTGATGCTTTAATTGCCTTTTTTATTGATGATAGTAACATAATTTATTTTTATGTTATTGCTTTTAAAATCTGAATGTGCTTTTATTTATGCACCTTTATATATAGATATATATATCACAAAATGCAGGAAATCTAGATCTTTTTAGCAGTTTTGAATTCAAAAAGTTGGTCAAAAATTTAATTGAAATATTCCCCTGGTCTTTTAGTATTTTGGTAAATTTGTACTAATTGTGCTAAAAATATTTATGATAATTTGTATGCCATATTTAGTTTTTATAATTATTAATAAATTTTTTGAGATTTATTTAAATTTAAGCTCTAATTAGATTTATTTTGGATATTTTTGATTATTTTTATTCAAATTTATTCTCTATAATAAATTTGATAAAAATTAGAATTTCAAAAAAGATTTTGCTTTTTTTTATTAAACATTTTTAATCATGTTTAATAAAAAGAGAATAGAAGGGGAAAAAAAAAGGTTGTTTTTGGATTTTCCTGCTTTGTTGTTTAAATTACAATGAATGTCTCATGAATATCCTCATAGCTTTTAATTATTATGCACTGTTTATTTATTCTTTAATGCAGTGAAAAAGTATGTAATATATATACATATATATTTATTTTCTATGTTGGTAAATTAAGATAAATGATTCTATATGTTTATTTATTGTATAATTTGCATAGCTGTGCACCAAAGTATTTGATTCCTTCATATTGCCATTTTCTTTTACATAATGGTGAACACCTTGATTGTTAGATAGTTAATGGGGGACCACTGTGTACTTCATACACTGAAAAACATCTGAAGTGTTGATATGATAAACAAAACCACAAAATGTATTATTCTCTCATATATGTTCCCTGTTAATTGTTAAGCACAATATCCATGTGCCATTCTGCACTATATTGTCATGACCAAATGCCAATTTCATTTTTGTAAAGTTATGCATTGCATAACCTATTGTTGTTTGGTGTATCATTTGTTGACAGATTTGTAGAAATGTTATATTGTTCATTAGATATATTTGTGTGCCCTTTACATTTGTGCAGGGGGGGGGGGGAGAAGTTCATGAACTTAATATGTAACTTAGCGAACTGAACCAATTTTGGTGTTGTCGTTAGCTATATTTCATTATTACATAGATATGATGGTTTATGTCATGTTAACTATTTATTGAATTTGATAGAGTTTTATGTATCGTTTGTAAGATATGTGATTTATATATTTTGCTTTTACTGTAATTGGTGAAAATATAAACCTGTTGACTGCTTAACTGCAACCATGATTTTGAAAATAATCAGTTCATAGCAAAGTTAATACATCAAATGTAGTTACTAACTTTAATACGCAAATTTTTTATCTATGTCGAGCTTAATATAGCTATTGATGTCATGTTTAGTTTCACAGAGTTCTATGATACTTGCATGCTGTGCTTGATTTGATGGTTATGCTGCTTTCTGTAGATTTTTGACAGTCAGAAAATCTGATGTTAATGAATCAGAGCTGAAAATAATCTACCAAACATTTGATAGACGTGGATTTCATTTACTAATGAAGAAAATGACAAACTGTTACTGTGTTTTTCATTTGCTAGCCTCAAAACCAAATTTAAAAAAAAAAGATCAGCAGTACAGTGATGGGAAAGATCATATATTTGGCTTTAAATGTTTCTTTAGATCGATTTAAATATCTTTTTTTAAACATCATTCATTAGATTGATATTAATAGCCATTTGTTATAGAGTAGTTGGGCAATTGTAAGAACAAACTTGCAACAATACAAATATTTTAAATATGAACAAATTATTTCTTAAGATACTATGTTTCATAATTTTTTTTTATCTAGTATTGTATTTCATTGTCATTTTCTAAGCATTTCCTCTTGTAAAATTACTAGTATTTAGTTTTACATTTGATTTAATTTCTAGATTTAATTAATGATTTTTGTTTGTGATAATTAGAATTAATAGCAAGCAGTGACATAGATAATAAGAATTAATAAAAATAAAGATTTTAATTTTTTAAATCGCTCATAACTGCATGTATTACATCCAAATATACCTCTAAAACAGGAAATACAGAAGTCATATAAACGATTTTTGCTATCAGTTAATTGATGATAACTTTTTTTCTCTATTTGCACAAAAAAAAAAAAAATGACCAATATTGCACAAGAATATTGTGTTATATTACATGCATCGCATTCGGTCGATTTATAATATGTTTAAACAGAACTATTTAAATATTAATAAATAATCTTGAACTTGACGATTTTTGGAAAAGGAAATAGTGCCGCCAAACTTAAATTTTACGTTTTCCGAATATAAAATCGCATTTTTGAAATGTTTTCAAAAGACGAGTTAAAGGATTTAAATGAAAAAAAAAATTGATATTCTGGACTATTTAAAAAAAAAATTACAGCATCTGATAGATGAATATCCAAGAACTCTAATCTGCAGTATTCAAATATTTGTTGACATATTACGGATCTTTAATATTTTTGTGCTAATGAAAGAAGTTCTATGAATGACTGAATAGCAACTCAGTCATAGATTCCACATTATAGTGCATTTGTTAAAATTATTTAATAGATGTACACAACATAACTTCTCACCAAAATTCTTGCTAACACAAGATAATCTGCAGTTTTCTTCTGTCAATTTTTATTTTTATTTTTAAGAATTCTTAGAAAAAAAATTTACAATTATTCTGCTAGAATTTAATTTTTTGAAATTCCTGGCAAATTTTTACTTTTAAGAATTATTTAAAGTTTACATTCAATTCTGCTAGAAAACTTTCTTTGATGTTATTCTTAAATTAATTTTTTTGCATAGAAATCCTTTGCTCTCAAAACTTCCAAAACAATTCTTTTTACGAATGTTTTTAATCAACTTCGAATCGCAGTTTTATTTTGAAAGCAGTTGGCAGCAAATTCGAAATATTTGTACTAATTAAATTAAGAATTAATCTTAAAAAATGGAGGAATAATGCCAAATAAGGTAAGAATACTATTGCATGTTAATTCATGAAATATCGCTTTTATATAAAACGTTGGTCTAATCATTTTTATATCCATCTTTCCCTCTCTGTACTGGACATTTTAAATTCTAATAAGAAATGAATTGTTGATCTTATTTCGAAATATTCTTCCATTTGTGAATAAATAAAACCATCGTTTTAACACTTTCAAACCTTTTAATCGCATCAGATATTTCAGACATTTTGTGTTAGTTTTACTTAGTATGAGTTTGGATACAAACAAAGCCGATTACTGTTTTACTCAGTGTTGCCCGTTATAAGAATAAATAAAGAATTAACTGAAGTTTGTTTGTTTGATTTCGTAAGTGAACTGTAGAGAGAGATCCATAGTTCCTGCCGTTTGACTGTTTCTGCAAACTTCTATATTTTACAGGAATATCAAGTATCTAGATTTTTGATGCTGAAATTTCTTACATTCCAGTCATTGCATTTACCAGCTTGTAAAGTAAATATGGTTGAAAAACAGTGTTGTCGTTTGTATAGTACTGTATATAACTTGCAGAATGTCCAATTTGCAGAGCTTTCTGGGTTCTTTTAACGCGCTGTCAATTTTTTTTTCCCCTGTATCTTTATGTTGCAGGCATTACTTATTTAATACAAGCTAGGATTTGTCGCCAAAAAGAGTCAGGAAATACATGAAAATAATATCTTTTTGGTTTATTGTCTTCCTCTAATACTTTCAGATTATTGAATTGCATGGCTTACAAACTTGCTATTGGATAATTGTTTGTTTGATAAAATACTACTCAATGAAAGAGAAGTTAAAAAAATATTTGAAGAGAGTCAATGCATGTTGTATCTCATGACAGACGTAATTACACACATTACACAACAGCATATTATGGTTTGGATTGACATCACATACTTTTCTTTAGATTGTACAATTTATTGCCAAATTAAATTGGCGCTGAAGTGTTATTGGCGAATTAGTTGAGTCCATTAAATTAATATATTAATTTAATCAGTTTTTATTATATTTTTAATTACACTTAATTGCTTTAAAAAATGAATTAGAATTTTATAATCCTTACAAAAATTGTTTTCATACGTTTGAACAGAATATTTTTTAGGGGGAGAATTTTAAATTGTGTCATATGTTGAAAAACCATGAATAACCTAAAAACACAAATCCTTTCTGAAAGCTTTACAAAACTTCATTATTTGTTTCAAGTGGGAAAAAGAATTTTTCATTCCGCATACAAAAATTCAGTTTTATCGACTGAATTCTTTAATTGTCTTATTGGTTGGCAGAAAAGAATTTAATTATACTGTTTTTATGTTATGCTGGTTTAAAAAAGCTAGCGAGGCAGTTTGAATTGAACGAATTTTATTTTTAAAGTTATTTACTGTCTTCCAAATTTTATTTATGGGAAACAAAAACAAAAAAACTTCTTATTATTTATTTAAATATATTGTTTCATATTTTAATTCAATATAAGGCAAGGGGTTCAAATGGCTAAAATGAAACTCACAGTTATTATCTTATATAGTTACTTTTAGTTACAAATTCATTTTATGCAGGATTATTCTGTCCTTCAAGACAGCTTTCAGTCATAGCTTTTAAATATAGAATATTCCATCTCGAATTTAAGTTAAATTCGTCTTAAGTTAAATAACTCGAATTAATCAAATGAGTAATTTTACTGAAAAATATTCGATTAAAATTAGTCAATATATTTTAAGGAAATAAAAATCAAATAATCTTTCATGATGTGATTTCTTTTTAATGAAAGTACGTGGAAGAATTTCTTATCTAGTTGTTAAACATGTTAAATTATTAGAACGTAATAGGCACTATATGAAATTAGGCCGTTTCCAGTGTATTTTCGAAGTTCTATTAACATATTAATGGAATTATTTAATGAAGTGTCAGCGGTACATAAAAAATGCAGATGCATATTGTTTCAGTCTACGCCGTCATGTAACGTCATTTTCTCTCCTTGAAGATGTGCTAAGGATTCCAAAATTCAAGAAGCACTTTATGTATATTAGTAGGACTTTACTTCATACAGAGCAACCGAAAATCATACCACCCCGTTGAGATTATAAATAAGTATAGGACTTGAATAGCTAACTCTATACCCAGCTACCACTCATTATAATTATAAAACAGCGGTATAGTATATACCGCTGTTATAATTAAAATGAGTGGTAATTAATAAATTACCTCTCATTTTAAACACCGTTGTATTTGTGTATTATTTTACGTTTAACTAGCATAGGTTCTTCTTTTAAATTTATTTAAAATAAAACATAATTAAAAGAAGTAAAGAAGAATTATTTATTAATTTGAACATAAATAAAATCGAAAAGAACGATGAGAAATTAGGCTTATAAAAAATTTTAAGGAACGAACTTTAAAAAAAAATTATTACTGAAATATTAATGTTTTGTTTAATCTAAATGTAAACATTTTATGTTCCACTTGCTCTTAATGGAGTATAATTTTCGCATACCAGGAAGGAAGTACCCAGAAAGCTCTGTAAATTGTTTGTAAATCATTAAATGGACCAAAATTTGTTCAGCTAGTATTATATTCGCTTATCTTTATGTTTGGAACAATATTCTCAGTACGAACGAGTGTATAGCTTGTTTAGTGGGATGTGCGAGCACGTAAATCGTGATATAATTGCTTTTCTTTATATTAATTAGCTCTTAGTTAATGAGGACAAGCTTCAAATTTTGGTCTGTTTCTCTAATAATGAAATAAAATATTGTGATTCAAGAGTGATATGCAGTTTTGAAGTATTATTTAAAAGGAAACAGAAATATTGAGTTCTCTTTTGATGCTATATCCTTCTTGTATATCTTATGAATACATGTCATTTGCTCAGCTATAGTTAAGAAATTAAGAAAGAAAAATAAAAAAAAACTTTTTTTACATTTTTATTTCTTTTATTCTCTAAAATTCGAAAAGAATTTTTTTTAAAAATGTGGGTCCTTTGCCAGTTTAATTTGGCATTTGATTCGTTTGTTAACTTGTGTATATAAAGATTTTTCAATACTATATAGAGCAGCTGTAATAAGTATATTTTAGTGCTTGTTTAAACATTTGTTGCTAACGTGTAAATAACCTGAAAAAAATAAGTTAACCCCTTTTTTGTTGATTTTTTTTATTTTTTTTTTTTTTGCTGCAATTTTTCTTCTGCAGACGATTTAAAAAAATAATTCACTCTATTCTTCAAGAGCATCAAACAAAAAGTTGCATTCTTTTTATTTATCAGAGACGATAATTTTAACATGTATTTAGTCAAAATATTGTTCTATGGTTTTGAAGCCAGTTACCAAACAGTCATTCATTATATTGCACTAATTTAAAATTTCATTTTCAATAGAAAGCATTCTAACAGAAATCAGCAAATCGGAGTGATATTATTTTTAGTAATCGACAAAATATTTGAACTCCAGAGTTCGACGAATCTCCACGTTTTAGACCACCAAGATTTTGAAAGATGTTCATATGTCTGTCTGTTACAAGATAATTCAAAAACAATGAGCTAGATGATTAAAATTTGGTATACGTTTTTGTCAAATGTATCAATATTATTAGTATGAGAATAATATAAAGTAGCTATACCATTGAATGAAATTCATCAATTCTTACCATTTATCAATCTGTATTTAAAAGGCAAAGAATAAAAAAGCAACGATTTTAAATATGACTTTCTTACCAAAATTGTACTCTAACAAATTTTGGTTTCATTCTGTGGGAAAAAAGTTATCTGACATGCGATTCGGCTTTTAATGAAGCACAGAATTCTCCATGCATGAAATTGTAAAAATAAATTCTGTTTTGCGTTTATTCACAATATCAATTCTGAGGTAGTGAAACCCTTCGCGCTTTTACGCATGCCGATATTAAGGGAGGGGGGAAACGAAGACGTTCACATTCAGCAATAAAGTGAATTCTGTTTATTTGCAATACACAAGCGTTGATTTAAAGTTTAGTTTAGTTATATTAAAGTCCCGTTGTAAAGCAACACTAGGGCTAATTTGGGGCGGATCTTCAACCGCGGTCAGATGACTTACACCCCCCTCTCCACACCAGCGAGAGAACGTTTGGCCCTGACGGATTTAACGTGCAGCAGACCCGTTTACACGACGGTTCTTCGATGGTATCGGGTCTCGAACCTGAAGCCCTACGGCTCACGAGCCGAGGCCTTACCACCAGGTCACTGCGACCCAACCGTTGACTTAAAATAAAATAGGAGAGGAAAGAATTGAAGAAAAATACATAACTATACGGAAGTCAAGATTAAGCAAACAATTGCGGAAATGAGCTTTTCTTATTTCGCATTAACCCTTTGCGAAGGAAAATTTTCCAAAAGTACTAATTTCGAGATACTGAAGTTAACAATTTTCTGTGTTCTGTCATCTTATGTTGTCATTTATGAGTGAAAAGATTACAAGGCGCTTCGCATTGCACATTAGCCTGGTAAGAAATTAATTTGCGTTTTAGGGCATTTATGCTCTAATATACCTGTGAAATTAACTGTGACTGGTGAAAGTGCAATAGGTTAAAAATGTTGAGGTTATCAACAAAGGGAATAAAAGAATATTATATAAATCAAAAACTGAGAAAAGAATAAGGAAGCAAAACAGAATATTAGTTATAGTTAATATTTTCTTAAGAGATCTCAGCAATCTGTTGCATCATTTAGAAATTTTCAAAAAAAAAAATACTTATTTTCAATATCCTGGAATAACGTTCGATCCTATTTTTAAAAAATATCCGCAAATTACTGAGGTCAGATTTTTTTTATTATTATTATTTCATACTCAATTTTTCCTAAGTCACTCATTTTACAGATAATGGTGAAATAAAATTTGAATTAAATAATTTCTGTATAAGTCAGACTTCAATCTTTCTCTTTACCTTTCATTACTCTAAATCTTTTCATTTTGTTATGAATAATGCTTAGGCCCTCACACGTTTTCCTTTATTATCTAATTAGAAGGCACCTGTTTCATTAATATGCCGTCTTATTAATTCAATTTAGGATCCATAGAACAATTGAAGCGTTTGTGGATTATATGTAGTTTTTGCATAAAATTATGCATCTTTGAATGGTTTAATGTCAGCTTATAAGCTAAAGAAGTAATATTCAATGCCCGTATGAGGCATGGACATGACATTTAAGCAGTTAAATCAGGGGAAAGGGGTCTCGCATTCACTTTCTAGCATACTTCCATAATATTTTTATTTGGATTTTTAGTTTCTGCTTTACGAGGTATGCTGAATCAATCGATATCATCATGAATTTGAATTTTCCGACAACGATTATAATACACTGGTGTGCAAAACTTAAGCAACAGGTATGTTTTTTGCCATAACTTCACGAGAAATCATCTGAGAGACATGAAATTCAGAAATGAGATACAGCATTTTGTTCTGAAAGAATGACGAAAGCATAGTTGCGCAGAAATGAATACAATGCATACAGTATGCAATCAAACAAAAAAAGGCTTTATTGAACTCATAGTATCGTTACACATGATTGTCTGTCCAAGAGGAAGAACAGCAAGCAGATGTTCCTTAGTATGGGATATGCCCTCCCCTTACTGCAATGATTGCTTCGCACCGTCTCCCCATACTCAGTACCAGATTGTCCAACAGTTCTTGAGGTAAGAGTGCCCATTCCTCAATCAGCATCTGTTTAAGTTGTCGGGTGTTCCCAGGGGGATGTAATCGTGCCGCAAGGCGTCTTCCCAAAGCATCCCATACATGTTCTATCGTATTTAAATCAGGGGAGCACGCCGGCTAATACATTCGAGTGATATCTTCACTTTCCAGGGGCTCCTCAACAGCATGAGTCCTGTGTGGCCGTGAATTGTCATCCATAAAAACGAAGTCTGATCCAATGGCACCTCGGAACAGACGCACATGGAGAAGGATCACCTCCTGACAATAGCGATCTCCAGTTACAGAACCTCTGTCGAAAACGTGGAGCTCAGTTCGCCCGTTCATCATAATGCCTCCCCAGACGACAACTCCAGGACCACCGAAACGGTCTCTTTCCGTGATGTTACTGGGATGAAACCGTGTCCAGACCTCTCTCCAAATCAACTGGTGTTGGGAATCGCTTGTGGCACTAAAACGACACTCATCTGTAAAGAGGACACGACTCCATTGATGAGATGTCCAGTTTTTGTGCTCCCTACACCACTCTAAACGGTGCCGCCGGTGGAAAACTGTCAAAGGGATGCAGCGTTCAGGACGGCGGGCGAATAGGCCACCTTTGTGATGGCGTCTGGACACAGTAAAACGTGACACTTGTCGCCCCATTGCAGCAAACAGTTGCTGAGCAATGGCGCTTGCTGACTGGTTTCGGGTTCTTTTCGCCTGCAGGACGATATGTCGGTCATCCACTGCAGTTGTTTTCTTGAGGCGGCCACCACCAACCTTTCTCACAGCTGTACCTGTGGTTTGGAAGGCTTTCCAAGCGCGCGAAACGACACTTTTGTTGATTCCGAACTCTTCAGCTACACTGGTCACATTACGCCCTCCTCCAGCTTTCCGATCATTCTTCCACGTGTGAAATCGTCCAGGTGATTTCTGCTAGCCATATTTCGCGAATTAACTCACGTGCACTTGCAGCGAATGTCTTTAATTGCGTCTCCGTCCTTCCTTTTATTGTAGTGTTGAGCTGCGCGCGCCTTCCGCACGTGTTTTGCGTACGCTCACGTCGCCTGTGACGTTTTGTTCCTGATATTTCCATACGCATGACCTTTCTCTTGAATTACGTGTTCATTGTACTGATCGCATGAACTCCTTTTCTGCAATTTCATGGCTATCTGCTTAAAATTTGCATTGTTCCTTAAGTTTTGCATATCAGTGTAGTTTCTCTTCGTATACTTTGTATATGAGAAAAGATAAATTAATGTGCAAGATCCAGATCGGACCATGTTACTCCAAATACTATATAGTACGCAAAATTCTCGCCAAAACAGATAAAGAAAATTGTTGATAGAACTCCTTATTAAATAGATGTAATGTATAAAATTTCTTCTTATTTTCTTGTATTCGAAATATACAAAGAGAAAGTATTGTCATCATTAAAAATTTTGAACTCAAGATGTTAATGAATCTGCAGGTTTTAAACGCTTGGAGTCCGAGAAACACATTTCTGGAATAATGTCTGTCTGTGAAAATAATAGTTAAAAAAACTCTTTGAAATATCACTACCATTAAGTAAATGAAATTTGATAAATACACTTCACATCATATTTGAAGATTTCTATCTTTTCAAATTTTGAACGAAATCTATTCGCAGGAAGTATATCTGTGAGGCTGACACGATAACTACAAAACATTAAGAGTTAGAAAAATAAAATTTAGTACACAGCCATAATAGCATCTATAATGTAAATCTGTATAAAATTTGGAACCAAATCGTCAAGGGATTAGCAATCAGTCAGTCCGTACTTTCGCCTGCATGGTAACATGACAGCTGAAAGGCGTAATACCTTGACAGAAATTTGGTATCATGCGATTATAATTCGATGTCAAATTTTGAATTCAGTCAGTTATATATGTACTAACCTCATGTCAACGATTAATCGCAAAAACCATTTGCCAAAGATCGCATGCTGGAATAAGTAAAAACGCTAGACTTCATGCCAAATGTTAATCTTTCGTAATGATTATTCGCCAGTAGCATACAAGTACTGATTTTCTTTATTATAGTGCGAAGCCATATGATGTGTGAAAATAAAAATATAAATGTTCGTAGAATTCATTGCCTTAGCCACGGTCCACAATTTTATGAGGGGAGAAAGGTGATAAAACTTTTATTGTAGAGTCTGCGATAAAGAATTGAAGAGACCTTTCTCTCTTGTTTTTATATAATGGAGAAAATCGGATATGCATTTTGAGCCTTTTTATTTGACCTCGAATTTATCAACTGGATCGAAAATTTGAGAGATATCTACGATTCTGATGTCAAGATTAGAATTAGTTTCACTTATATATTTGCAGATTCGAAACATCGCATTTACGTGGATATGAATCAACAGACCTAAGGACGCCCATTTGTTGGAAAAATTTGACTTAAAATTTAATTCATACCTACAAATCAAATGATAAAATCTTACGCCACATTTCAATGTTCCGTTTCTTGGAGAGTTCGTACTTTCTTCCTCCCATGAACACAAAGCAAAACAAACTTCTTTTTTATGAATTTTGTTCAACATTTGATATTTATATGGGACATAGCAGAGACTGAACACCCAATTTCGTTCTAGTATCTAGTTCCTTTCTCTTTATGAAAGACATTCCATTCCATCACCTACATCATCGTTTTCAAAGTTAAATAAAAGCATGTTTCCGATCTGAGTAGATGGAGGTTGAATTTTATTTTTTAAAGATAAAAAAAAACCACAAATAATTGGAAC
The DNA here is from genome assembly GCA_026543865.1 of Argiope aurantia. NCBI lineage: Eukaryota > Metazoa > Arthropoda > Arachnida > Araneae > Araneidae > Argiope > Argiope aurantia. The sequence goes on from JAPMOR010009221.1 coordinate 27,248, forward strand.
TTAAAATGAAAGCTATTAACATAAAACACGCGCAAACAAATAAATGATAAAGCAAGACAGTAATAAATCTCTCTTCAAAACTTCCACGCATACTACTTAAAGGTGTTATTATCCTATTATTTATTATTGTTCACATCCGTTTGTAAACTTTAAACAGAAACCGTGAATAACACGAAAGCATGGATTTTTATTTGATTGCACTTGATCGTTTTGTATTTCGCAGTATAATTGGGGGGTAGGGGGCGGGGAAATGGCGCATGCCTTTTAGACACCTTTATTTTGATTAAAACCAAAATTTGTTATAGATTTTAGCATGATCCCATATTGAATTTCATTTATCTAACTTGTATTTTTGAGTCACAGGGTTTTTTAGGCATCGTAGGTACACACCAATAGACCCATCCACTGCCGACTGTCAACTCATGGACAGATATGATTCAAAATTTGGTAAAGATCTATACTTTAGAATGATTAAATTGTATAAAAAATTTCAGTTATTTATCTAAGCTGTTGAGTTTTAGAATGATCGTGTTTGCCTGCATGCGTAAACACAGACAGAAATGCGACCAATCCCTTGATGGATTTAGCTCAAATCTGATCAAGATCTATACTTTATGCGTTAAATCTGTGTGCTAAATTTTATTCATTACTTTTTTCCTTTATGAGGAGGGCCGCTGTGGCCTGGTGGTAAGGTCTCGGCTTCGGAACCGGAGGGTTTCAGGTTCGAGACCCGATTCCACCGAAGAACCGTCGTGTAAGGGGGTCTGTTGCACGTTAAATCCGTCTTGACCAAACGTCCTCCCGCTGGTGTGGTGTGGTGTGGAGAGGGGGGTGCCAGCTCAGGTGTCGTCCTCGTCATCTGACCACGGTTCAAAATTACGAGGTCCGTCCCTAAATAGCCCTAGTGTTGCTTCAAGCGGGACGTTAATATAACTAAACTAAACTTTTTCCTTTTTGAACTTATCGTCTCCAATGTGTTGAAGAAAGCAAGAAGATAGGCAAACTTTCGATGATTAAATTTCGTTCAACATTTGATAGAAATCTACAAAGTCGGTGTTAAGACCACACACCAAATTTCAACCATCTAGTTCAAAGCATTCTTTGATTATCATCAGTGGCTAATATAGGTATTTTGTGGCCTTGGGGATGTATGAAAATGATAATGAAGTCATTTTTTTGTCGATTACCATACCTCGTATGTGAGAAAGAAAAATGAAATTAAAAGAATAATATGTATAACTAACAGAAATTTCTTTAATTGTTAGCTAGGGCTGTGTCGATTTTCGAGTTATCCAAAAAAGTCGATATTTTTGAGAAATTGATTTTTCGAAAAATATCTACTTATCGAAATCGTGATCATGGATAATAGCTCGCGATGAATCGCGATACAATAAATCGATATTCACAATTAATGTGAGTTTTCGATTTCGTTTTGGTTATCGGTTTTTGTTGCGGTTCATTCTCATTGACCTTCATACAGAATTTTCGTTAATATTTCTATAAATATTTGAACACATAAAAATACTTGTTTTAAGCATGTCATTTTGAAATAAATTTACCCTCCATAATATTTATTATTAATGCTTTAATGATTTTGGAATTACTATTTTTCGTCTCTTTTTGAGTTTTGAAATAGTAAATTGAATGATTAATTTTAGTTATGTAACATATCTATTGTTAAAATTCTAGTGCATACTTAAATGAAATCTGCCATTAATACTATTAAAATAAGAAAAAAAATTATGTAATTCATATATAAAATTCATTTTTCAAGACATCAGATTTTGAATGCATGACTTCTTAAAACTACTAAAATTTATTTATTAAAAGCCTTATGCAGTTTTCCTTTTTTATGAAGAATGAAAGAAACTAAAGTTGTTTTTTTTAAGTCAGCAATAAAAAGAATAAAATTAAAAAAAAATATTATATTGAAAAAACCCCCAATTTTATGAGTTATAATTAGGGTTTCAATACCGGTATACCGAATACCGGTATTTTGAGCCATTTGTACAATTTTGTAATACCGGTATTTACAAGTGTAAATACTGATTTTTTGGGATTTACTAGAAATTATTTAAATTGTCTTGTAATTGTGGAAATTGTTCAGGGATCGCCAACATAGCAAAATAGTATGCGTTTTTTTATGTCTCCCTAACGGACGAAATGAATTAGACAGTGAATACAAAGTTGCATCGTACAGTCAAGAGAAGTGATAAAATATTGTTTGACAATGGATTGTAAAACCCTCCGCTCTTTTGCGCATGCGTTAGGATGGATTTAATTTAACAAAATAGGGGTGAGAAGTAAGATAAAAGGAGATGTTTAGGAGGAGATTCTAAAACACGTTGGAACAGTTTACTCTTAATGATGGAACGATTTTGGAAACTGAGAAATCCGATCCAAAAAGCAATAATCGACTTAAACCTGAAAATTAATTTTTCAGATAGTGAATTCGACTTAATATCCAGAACTGGTTGATATAAATTAATATAAACTTAATATTAAAACTGGCTATTGAGACATTATGTCGGGGAGATTCTAATTTATTAACAGCTAATGCAACGATAAATTTCAGGTTGCAGTCTTTGAAAGAACAGCACACATCACTATCTGAAGAAATATATATTATATTGAAAAATCGCACAGAAGAAAGGCATACCGAAATAGAAAATGTCTTACGGTATTTACATAATTACAATGATTTCAAAAATGAAAATGATAAACAAGAAAAGATACTAACCGATTCAAATCTGATCAAGTTTATAGTAAATTTTCTTAAAATTTTTTTACCCACAAACCTATCCACATTAAGAAGAATTCGGTAGAGTTATCGGAAATTATGATGACACTAATGTGAAAGGAATTGTTTCTTGAACAAAAATTTGAATTAGCGATAAAAAAACCATCAACAAACCAAAATACAATACAAAAATCAGCTATATCCAAAACCATCCAACGAGAAATCGATTTATTTGAAGATGAGGAATTTAGAGGTAAATATTTGGAAAAAGTATATCGCACATTGCTAACAGTATCACCAAATAGCGTAGATGCCGAAAGAGGTTTTCAACAGTTGGTAATTTTTGCACAAAATTACATTTCAGGCTTAATGACAGTACAATTGATGCCTTATGTTTTTTAAGATCACATTTCAAAAATTTGTAATAGTATCACAGACTGAATAGTGATGCTAACACTTTTTTGTGATTTAAATAAATAATATGTTTCTTTCTTTTTTGTGATTCTTTATAACTGTTATAATTTATAAGTTACAAATTATTATTATTTTTTTTGTGATATTTACATTCTCTAATTAAACTGGCAAATAAAACTAAAAAACACATGCGTTTTTTTTTTCTTTTTTTTTCCTAACATTTCTAAATTTCTGATTAAAACCGGTATCCCGGTATTAAGATCTAAAAATACCGAATACCGGTATTGAACTTTTGGTCCGATATTGCAATCCCTAATTATAACATGCAGACTTTTCTTTGGTATTGACACAGTTTATTAAAGGGATTTTAACACAATTATTTTCTACCTGATTTCATTTAAAAGAAAGCAAATATTTTTATTATATAATATCAAACTTCCTTTTATTTAGAGTCGTTCTGATCAGTCAATATGTTAAGAGATGCTATTTATAACTTATAATCACTATAAATAAATAATGATATCATGATATATCGAAAAATATCGATATTTGTTGGACGATATATCGCGCTGATGAAATTCGGGCATCGCCCAGCCCTCCCGTCAGCTTTAATTTAATTTCTTTATTCGTGTAATTCCTTTTCTTGACAAATATGTAGTGTGTCAAATATGAATAGCAGCGTCTTAAAAAAGATTGCTTTATATTTTTCCAATATAGCGAATAATGATACTTATAGTTCTTATATTAACTTTATAACTGAATTTACTTTCCAACATAAAAATTTCGTACTGTAGGGCTTTGTCGTTGCAACATTAACCTTCAATTTTAAGAGAATAGACTTAAGGCTAAACTCAGACATAAACAACACTGTTTACCAATGAATGCCTACGTCAACTCTTATTAATATTAGGCCGGGTTTACACTCGGCCAGTTATAAGACGGCAAGTAGGCAGCGCACGCGTAGAAAGGTTGAAAAATGCTGTTGGGTCTATGGTAAGTAATTGTCCCGAAGAGACAACTACAAACCGCATTGTATTTTTTCTTACTGCGCATGCGTTTGTAGAATTTGGCGGGTTTTTTTGTTTTTTTTTTGGCGTGAAAAAATTTGTCACTTATTGTAGATTAATTCCGACATTTTTTGCTATTTGTCCTTTGTGACGTGAGGTTGTAATTTTTTTTTCATTTCATTCGTCATTTCTTTTTTATAGTTTTACAAATTTAGATATGTTGACTTTTATTTTATTTTATCATGTTTCTTTGTGTAAATATCCATCATTTTAATACGATACGCAGTGAAAAAGAAAAATACAGGGACGCCAAAATGGCAATTTATAGCCTAGCATGGAATGCCTGACGCTATCTTATAAAATTGTGGCAAACATAAATCAATCCCTTTCTGCACATGCGCTGCCTATTTGCCGTCTTATAACTGGCCGAATGTAAACCTATCTTAAGTCTAATCAATGAGTATGACTACGCTTAACCGATCTTATCTTTGAAGAGTTAACGGAAGTCTCGGTCGGAGATTGAGATCTTAACGGAGTTATCTTTGTCACACACAGACAGACATTTTTCAAAAATATGTTTTTCGCACTCGGGGAGATCTAAAACGTAAGGTTTCAAAAAAATCTCCAGTTTGAATGTTTTGACGATTACTATAGTTTCCCTATACTAAGTATACAAGAAAGTAATAATTGAATTAAAAGTTGAATGTTGCATAACTGAAAAAACATTTCCAAAACCATTAAATTCACAAGACATAACATATAATTTTCCCCCACTATTTTCTATTATTATTAAATACATCTGACTAGCAACATTTAAAAAAATTATTGCTATATTTTCTTCGGATATAAGACTGTAATAATAGTCATGTAACGATGCGTAGTTATATGAAATTTATTACAAATTTACTCTCCAACGTACACATCACTTTGGTTTGTAAACTTTATCACGTGAATTGCTTTTTCTCTGGAAACTTCTTAAATAAATATTTTTCATCGATTTCAGTTTATTTCTGCTTTCATAGTGGAGGGCTTTCTTCTTTCTTTGAAACAGCTGTAACATTAACCTTCAGTTTAAGAGAAAAGTTTTAAGGTTAAAGTCGAAGGTACAGACAGCATTGTTTACCAACGAAAACTTACATCAGCTTTTTAATATTACAATTTTCTAGTCTAATATTTACTCTATCATTATAATACTTTTAGTGCTTTGTCGAAATTAAAAAAAAGAATTGTATACTCTTAGTTTTTACACTCAAGTTTATTTCATAATGAATAATCCCAACAACAATCTTCCGTTCTTTCTTTTTTGAAAATTTTTGAGTATTGCGCAGTATGTTTGGCGTGATATGAGTCCTGAGTATCAATTTTTACTTTTTTTGTACAGCTGTAGAAAAAAAGAAAAACCTCTATAAATATGTTATTTATTGTCGCATCCTCATTAAATGGATGTTGCCGAAAGTAATTCGAAGGAACAGATTTGTTGCAATTGACATATTAATTAACCGAGTTGATTAGCATAGTTTAATTACTATCTCGATTTTTTTTCGGCGAATTGATTTATCGATATAAAATTAGCCTTTCAATAAAATTTCATGAAATTCTATAGAACCGGAACCGCACATTTAATCAATGGGTACAACCATGATTGGCACAGCAAGAGCTTGCTCCCTAATGAGAATTTAGAGCCCCGGTTCAGAATGACTTCTGTCATTTGGAATTTTTTTCATATGCTATCAATATGATTCTTAAACGGCAGTCTTTCAAGAGCAAAGGGCCGCGGTGGCCTGGTGATAAAGTCTCAGCCTCGGAACAGGAAGGTTTCCGGCTCGAGACCTGTTTCCACCGAAGAAGCGTCGTCTGATGCACTTTAAATCCATCGTGTCCAAACGTCCTCCCGCTGGTGTGGTGTGGGAGTTTGGAGAGGGAGATGCTACATGAGGTGTCATCCTCGTCATCTGACCGTGGTTCAAAATGACGAGGTCCGTTCCAAAATAGCCCTAGTGTTACTTTAAAATGGGACGTCAATATAACTAAAGCAAACCAAATCTTTCAAGGACAATGGCCAGATATTTGGTTTCATCTTTCTATTGCATAGGTCGTCTGTATAATTACAGAGAGGGAATGTTCATATATTTTGAAAAATATATCGCATGACACTGCTCAACACTGATCTAAATTTTCGCTCAACCACCGCTAAAGGTGGACATTGAGATAGCCCATGGTTATAATTTGATCCAGGCTTGTTGTCACAATATCATCAGCGAATAGGCAAAAAGAGAGTTTGGAGTCTGGCAGGAATCATTTATAAATAAATTAAAACACTGGGATCCTAATTTTAACTCTTGCACTACTTCTGTCTCTGTATTTCTCGTCATTTTCAATTCAGACCTTAAACTTCCGCTTCTATTTACAATTTATCAGAAATTCTAAGTTAAATCATTTTATATATCAACCCATATATCTAAATTCACTACAACCATCGCTATAACCATAGCTATGCCAATGAAAACTGCTGCGGTATCCGGTGATTGGTGTAACCTTTATCTAATTAACTCCGTCATTTTAGTTAATAGTTGCACTGTAGAAGTCCCTTTCTCCCCACTTTCGTTCATAAACAGTTTAGTTTTCTGTCTAAGTTGAACACCTTTGGGGGGGGGGAGTGAGAGATCATTATTCCGGATTTGTTAGGTAAACTACTTGCAATAACCTCCGCTTTGTCCAAATTTTTGTGAACTATACCGATATCAATTATGTTGTTGTTGTTTCTTATGACATTTGCCATGGACAAGCCCGCTGTTACGAAGACAGTTATTTTAAGCCGGTGGGGGAGCGTCTATTGTTTTTATAGTAGCGCCAACTAGGGCCAAGAGAACGACTTAGCTACATGCACACACGTCACAACCCTTTCTCACGGGGCAAACTTCATTTATACATTTTATTCACTCATCCACAGTTCGTAATTCAGACCTGAATCAGAGAACGATCACCCCTGATCCAGTACCCCCAGTGGTATTACTGTCGACATGGAGAACTTGTGATCACGACAGATTTATAAGCGCGTCAGCCACCAAGCACGCGGGGAATCTTCAGCCGGCGGGGTTCGAACTCGCAACCTAAGGGACTCGAATCCAACGCTCTACGAACCAGACTATCCCGGCCTCTGATATCAATTATGATGGGGGGGGGGAGGAATCTGGATCTCTCTTTCCTGTCTAGGGAACCCTGTACAGGATCAAATCCTGCAATAAATTTATTCCATCGTTTCAGCATAACACGGGGCAGTTATTATCGGAAAAGTTTTTCCAAGTTCGTATATGTTTCTACTTTTTAGATGCCACATCCGAGTACCACATTTCCTCCATCTAAATTTTGTTCCTTTGTAGCTATTGCGTTTACTTGCATTTTTGTATTTGGTCAGCCGGAGAGAGACAGAGCACTTCCTCAGAATTGATTTTATTCAAAATCGGATAGCAATCGACGCATTTGGTGTACATATAAAATAATTTTATCCATTTAGCCCAATATGTTTTGGAATTATCGTGTTCACGGACAGATATAACGCCAAAAATGTGTTTTTCGTACACAGGAGCATCTAAAACGCGTGAAAGTTTTGACAGTACTTCGCATTTAACAAATTTGTGTGTGTGTGTGTGTGTGTGTGTGTGTGTGCGCGTGCGTGTGTATAATGTTAAATTTATCTTAATTGTAATACTGGACTGAACTGGAATTATCGAGAATTAATCATATTTCTTTTTAGTTGACGGTATCCTGTTTAACTATTTTCGAAATTGCATGTCACATAACGATTAAGTGCCTTTCAAGAAACTTCTTGTTTGATTTTCAATAAATCATGCTCTACTTCATTTGAAAGTCAAATTATTTCCTAAACAATAAATATTAAAGTAGACACGTGTTATATGAGACACGATGGCTGTGAGCAAAATCAAAAACACAATAACGTACGATAAAACTGTGAAAATGAGATAAAAACTACTTGCACTGGTCTTCCCAAAAATATTTTACACGTTCTTGTAAAAATTGTGTGACCTTCGGCAAGGTAGCGAACGGCATAAGACGTTCAAATTTTTGCATTTGCGTATACGAAAAGTGGAGAAACTATTGTAACCATCAAAAATTATTAGTTATAGCGATATGAAATGCAATTTTGACTGTGCACAAATTATCATTATTATTAAGAAGAATATAAAAAATAAGGCTCGAACCTCTTTTTATTCTTTCCTTAATTTGGAGATACACTAAAAGATTTTTCATTGCGGAAATTGCAAAATTAGAAAGGTAACAAAATTGATGGAAGTGAATTGTCAACAGTACAAATTTTAAATTAGCTTAACAATTGTATAATAATAGAATAATGACTTACGAGATTATCGAAAGAATGCATCATAAGTGTAAAATTAAAAGCATAAATGTAATAAACTCTCTGAGGAAAAAGTAATTTTGAATTAATTTTTTTCAGTATTGCTACTGGAAAAATTTTGGCGGCCTGACACAATCATTTAAATTATAAAAATAAAATTATTATATGTTAATTAAAAATTAACTTGTTTGCACACAAAAGTATTAAAGTGAAAGCATTCCCAAATTTTTATTTAAAAAAAAAATTTCTGATTTTATAAGTTAGAAATTGATGAATATATTTTCTTAACGATTAAATTTCAACGAGTATTATAAATATTCCAGATAATCTATACTTATAATAAAGCTCAATGTGTGTGTGTGCGTATGTTGGCGCTCTACAGGCCAGACCATTCAACCTACAGCTACCAAATTTGGCACGTGTATACCTTGGAGGTCGGGAATGTGCACCTGGGGGTTATTTTTTCGAATTTTTAAATAGAATTTTATTTATTTAAAAATTAAGCGAAATTTTGACGTGTTTCTGCTATAACTGCCAAAAATATCACCGCACAAAAAAGATTTTTACATGAAGTTAAAGATCAAAAATTTATCTTTTAAATGATACTAATGTTTTAATCTTAAAATTAAATTTCTATTTTTAATGAATTTTTAAATAAATATTTTAATTATGTATGCTCCAATTAAAAATAAATTAAATCTTTTTGGAAATGAAATCTGCAAAAATATAATTTTCGGCACGTGTCTGTAGAAAATGAAACAAATATGAAATATTATTTTTTCTAAAAAATAAATTCAAGAAAAATTATTTTATGATCTTTTACATTCTCTATACAGGGTGTTTATTTAGTCCAGGACCCATTTTGATGTTTAATGACTCATAAAATAATGAAGATATAAACAAATTTATGGCATTTATTGATGGAATAACTCATATATTTTCCTTTTCAGGTTTGAATATTTTTACTTTTGTAAATATCGTCTACGCGTGTTTTTAATTTCAGATAATTTCATTTTCCAGTCTAAATATCTGTACTTTTCTAAATATCGTCTGCTTATTAATTGCATTTTTCTCTCTTTTGTTTTTGGCAACTATTGAAATGTTATGTTTACTTTTGATGTGTTTGTTCTATGTAGTACTTTTGTATGTGATGTTTTATTAAGGAGGAGCGGATATTAAGGAGATTGCATACACCACAAGAGAAAGCACAGACTTTATGGTGGTCATAGAGTTAATTTCCAATCAACTAAATCACTGACTTTTAAGAGTTGATTTCCAATCACTTAAACTGACTGATTTATGAAGATTTGAATATCACTATTCAATAAAAAGAGGATAATTTTAGATTTACTATCAATCGCTTCAAAGAAAATACGCTAATTAGCGCGCAGGTTTCTCAAGATTAATTGACCTAAGATTATGAAAATGGGGAGTTTTTCTAAATTTTTAACATTTAAAACTTATTTATAAAGTCTTAGTTGATCGTGGAAAATAGAAACATTCATTCATTTATTTAAAATTTGGTGTGTCCAGAATATTTCTCAAATACTGCAGAATAATTTACTGCATTAAATTTAGACTTCATAATTTTTGAAATATATTTATAGGCAGGAACAAAATATTATTATTGATTTCATTTCAATCCTTTTGAAAGCAAAACTAAAAATTGAATTTTATACTGAATCTCAGAAATTTTTGTTGAATTATTGTTTGAGATATTATATAAACTATGAAAAATATTTTGTAGTTAACATAAGACTTAAATACCGAGCGATTCTGTTTGCAGTACTCACATTCAATAATAATGATAATTAATAAATAACAATAAAGATGATAAATAAAATAAAACGCTTGGTTTTATTAAAAAATATCTTTATATTAATTGCAATTTCGTCATTTACTTTTTAAATTAAAGTTGAAGTTTTACCGGAAATGGCAACAAATTAGCAAAATATATATAGTAAATTGAACGAAACGATCTAAACAGTATAAGTTTGGTATGACTATCAAAATTTGAAGATTAAAAAATGTTTTGTTTGAGAATCCTTTATGAGACCAGTTATTTAAAATATTTAATTGAAAATTGTAGCGAGCGGTAATACTGGCGAACCGGCTGGTCGCCAAAGGCGGCTAGTCTTACATATAAATATCATTATTCTCCAAAAATATATCTTGTATATTTTGTAATATATCTTTGTATATATAATGTCTTATCTTATAACTTTAAACAAGTAAATCTTGTATATATATAAATTTATTTCGCGTATCTTGGAAACAGTTCTAACGATTTGGATCAAATTTTATATTTAGATAGCATTTTTTTAAGTTTATCAATATAGATGTCTTCCACGAAGAAATGCGATTTTACATATACACAATTTTGTATATAAATAACTATTAGAGCCTTTTTCTATATGCTTTCATGCTGATAATATCATATAGCGCCATCTAGTAAATTTTTATTGTATTTGCATTGTTGTAAGTTCAAAAATATAAATAATGATTAGAGAAACGATAAAATGAATACTGTAATATAGCAGATTGCTTTGTAGGTAAAATTGAAAAATATTCATATGTAATCAATATATGATTCGCATCGAAATATTTTCTCCAAAAAAACAATTTTACAAAAAAATTGCCGAGCGAAGCTTAGTTTTTCAGTTATTAATTATATATCATTATATATAGTGCAAAATCGCATCGTATGCAATATTTTAAAATTATATATATTAAATAAAATTTTATAATTATTAAATTTTATAATGTCAAAAGTTATATATTTTTAAAAGTTAAAAAAAAAATATATAGCCTGTGAATTCTATTAACTAACATTGTTGAAAATATTCGCAACACTTAAATATTGTTTCACATTCTATGGCAACATTTTTTTTAGTAGATATCTCCCTACAATAGAATTCATTATCCAGGGCATTCTATTCTTTCTCCCCTCCCCCTTTCCACCTTCTTATTCACCTGTTGCATCCTTGCACTTTAGAACAATTTACACTTCCACCATAGCTTCTTTGTTTCATTGAGAATTAAAAAAGAAAGAAATGGCTAAATTCGAAACGAGAGCAAACGATTTCACACTCGATACGATTCACCAGAAATCTGTTCGGATCAATCGAAATCTTTTATGTCTGCTCACCATCAAGCCACAACAAAAACAAATCAAAGAACTTTTTTGTCCATTATCGCCGAGTCCATCTTTGAAAAGAAAGGGCAAGCCCGAAGAAAAGAGAGGAGATAACCACGGGCGGGGGATAATAAAAGCAGGACTTCGGTCAGTGCGAGGTGAGTGACCGGTAGAATTTAGGTAGGGGGAGGGGAAGGGAAGAGGAACGAGTTAATGAATGACGAAGCAGAAGATGGCGTTTATTTAATGATACCGATTCCGCCCGTCCTCGCCCTTCCACAAACGATTTTGCTTAGAAGCGAATGATTTGAAGGACGAGATCACTTAATTCTATTTTTGGTAGACGCTATTGTTGCAAAAGGTATTTATCGTTTTGAGTTTGAGAAAAGAAGATTGCA
>JAPMOR010009221.1:39327-56980 GCA_026543865.1 Argiope aurantia
TTATAAAATATTTAAATTATGTTTACAAAAAGAATTCTACAGAACTTCTTACACGTAAAATTTTTATCGGTATTTCTTGCTTCTTAACAACATGTCGATCGTTCACTAAAAGCTGTTGCCAACCTACAGCATGTAAGTAGAATAAATTCTGAGTTCTCATTAATTGTAATTCTTATTCTCATTCAATAATTTGTAAACATTTTTAGAAGACCAATTGCTTTCTTTCCAAGAACATTTCTAATGTAATATATTAACATTCTTTTGAAGAAAAATAGGAAATACGGCTTAAAGTTATAAAATGTTTTAACTATTTACAAAAAGAATTCTACAGAACATCTTATTCGGAAGACTTCTTAACAACACGTCGATCGTTCACTAAAAGCTGTTGCCAACCTACAGCATGTAAGTAGAAAATAAATGATAATACCCTATCATCTAGGTAATGAAAAATTCCTGAGCACCTTATCATTCACATGTGTATCCAAATCTAATAACTTAATATAAACAATAGTAAAGTTGATGATAATACTTTGTTTTATGTATCTTTGGATGTTTGTTCTTTGATTACTTTATTGAAATTATATCCGATTTCAATTTGACAACAGGAATAAAGGAAAAAGGAGAAAATAGAGGTTAAAAAATTTAATTGAATGGTTCTCATGGATTAAGAGAAGGAATTTTACTCATTGCGAAAATTCCCTTTTTCGATTCTTCAGAAAGATTAAAATTCCACACAAATGATAAAGATAAAAAGCCCATTTCGCCATGAAATATATATGTAATGATATTTTAAAATCTAATTTAAATATTAATTAATTTCTTAATTTTTATCTTAATGTAGTCCATGTTAATTTTATTCTAAAATGTGTTTTTTTTCCCTTGATCCAATCTTCGTTTTTTTTTATTTAATTAAATCTAACATGAAATATCTAAATAATTTAACTGAAAACAAATATAACCTCTATTCCTGGAGAACTGGTCGCCTGAAACTCTAGTTATTCAATAAAGTTGAGAGGGGGGGGGAATAATAAATATATAGATTTCAGGGGGGAGAGTTTAAAGGGAAAGGAAAGTCGTTGTTTTGACACTGGATATTGGATACCAGTTTATGTAGGTACACTCTGTATATAGATAATATAAAGAACAGTTGTAAGACTAATAAAATAACACATTTTAAATGTTTATCATAATTTTATGAGTAAAAGAAATCCACTATTCTCTATAAGAAAAGTTGACTAAAAGGCCATCAAAGGTGACTAGTAAGAATTAAACAAAACAAAACCTGATGACATATTAAAGAACTTTTACTTCAAAAATGCAACATTGTGGAGATTTATTATCACTTATTATTATTTACTCATCAAAAAATAAATTTCAAATAAAAAATTAAGTTAAAATTTGTATAACCAGTCAAAAAGTTACCTAGTTCCTGAATGAAATGAAATTTAGGTTTGGAAAATCGAACTAAAATGGTTAAAAAAATGCAAAGTGGAAGAAAAATATTTATTAAAATAGAGAGAAGCATTACACTGCATGTTTTCTTTACCTGAAATTATATATTTCATTTCTTTTAAAAATGAAATAATCATTATTTATGCATATGGAAAAGATAAGCTGAAATTTGTTATATTTTCATGAGTATATTTTTACGTTGATTAATTTCAAATCTTACTCATTTGCTACGGTTATCATTCTATTCAAATTCATCCTTTTTCAATGTAATATGGCTGAAATTTCAAAATTTATAAACTTATATTTTAAATTAATAATTAAAATACACAAATAGTAAAACTATAGTTGTTTTTGTGAATTGAAACCACAAATGGCAGTAGGATCTAGATTATAATATTATATATGTGTGTGTGTGTGTTATCAAAATTATATAATATGTTGTTTAATTCCGACTGGTTTTGCGCCATTTATTCATTCTGTAATTGCTCTGCTTCCAAACTGATTTTATTTATTTATTTATTTCCCATTCGAATTGAAAAGATCTGTGATTAAATAATAAAGCTTAATAATGTTTAGATATATTTATGAATAGAATCTTAATTGTACTTACAATTTTCATTATGTAATTTTTTCAATCAAGCATTTGAGTAGAGTCGCAAAGATCCTTCGATTATCCGATAGGAACTGAAACAGTAGAAGTTTCAATTATTATCAATAAATTCAAACAAATTATTATAATTCGAAAAGGTGTTTCAAAATTAAATGTGGTAATTTGTTTTATTTTTGCTTCGTGTAATTTCAATATCTTAAAAAATCGATTTCAGAGAGTATCGATATTTTATTATAAATTATATTAATTAAATATAATAAGCAGACAAGTAGAAATCTAAAATTATTATTAAAACAAACAGAAATTTTGGACGGGAATTATTTCTATTGATTATATAAAAACTGTCTCATCGAAGAGAACAATCAATCGTTGTACTAAATAAATTGCTTTTGCACATCATTTACTGAATTTTGAGAATAAAAACTATTCAGAATTAAAATTCCTGCATCGAAAAGCCAATTTCGTTGTCTTTTCCAAATTCATTCAGGTGATTATGTAAACATTTTTTGTTTTTGGAGAATTCTAAGTTTGTTCATTTTTTACAGATTCACGGCAGAAATGCTGATCTGCAAATGAAGTTTCACTTCGTTGATTTGACAAGGAGCCAAACTGAGAAATCGTGAAGATAGTCATGTAAGTGAAGTTGTAGCAGTATCGTCTGCAAGAACTTTTTAATTTCATCATCATTCACTTTTCATTCGAACGCCTCATTTTTTAATTTTTTTAATTTTTTTTCATCTGTAACTGATTAAGCAATATTATTATCACAAAGAAAATAAATTGAAAAAATCATTATCTTTTTTTGTTTTCATGCCTTTCATTTATATCATTGTGATTTTAATTTCGCTAATATTTATCATGGTGCAAGCAACGTCGTAAGTTTCTATTAGTTTATTACATACACATTTCGTAATTTATTACATACATTTAATTCCAATCGTAAAATGTTTATATGATGACGTTTGGGATGCAAAGCTTTAAAAGACTGAAAAACTCCCGATGTTCAAAAATGTGCAGGTTTTGAATTATTTACCAAATTCCAAGTGATCAAAATGGTTCCGCTTTATGCATACACGACTGATTTCTGCGAGGCTGGGGACCGAAGGTGTCAGCTAATGGCGCCAAGGAAGAATCCACCATTATGATTGTTCGAAAGGCCGCATTCAGCATTCCAGAAACCATTAGCAACGGTTGCTGGGAGGCTTTTTGTTGCAGAGAAAGTGCCTCACTTTTGTTGCGGGTGCCGCCCGGAAAAAGGGTTCAAAATCGCTTCCTGCTATGAGTGCGGTGAAAGGGTTCCAAAGATAAATAAATGGTCGGCAACCTTCGAAAAGATGATGATGGAATTTAAACGCCTTTCAATGCGAAGCCTTTCACTTGTCACGTGTCTTCGTCAATGAGTTCATCTGGAAAAAGTTGAGTTCAGAGTTCTTTTCAAGAATGGAGTGTTCTAGTTAAGGAAACCTGTTAGAAAGAGACTTAATAGCAGAAAATATTTTTTTCTTTCGGCTTTTTTAGATGTACATTTGGTTGCGTATTATTTTTGGTGGAATATTTATTCTCTCCAATAAACTTCGGTAAACAAATATACATAATTGCAAAAGGTTTCAAGAGCGAAGTTCTCAACCTTTTCCAACTTTCTGAGTCAGAAATTCCATTCTCTCCACTCCAGTATACTTTGAGAATGTAAACAATGTCAGATTAAAAAAGGATGTTGCCATCCTATATTTACGAATTTTAATAAATGTTCTTTTCTTGTATTCAAAGAATACATTTTTAAAAGGATTCTTTTGTAAAATTCGATAGTTTAAAAATATATGCATCATTTTATAAAATTTATATACGAAAAGGTGTACATCCGTGCGCTGTTTCCTTTTTCGCTATATTTTTATCTTTGTTAATCGCACTAAGGAACTGAAATAACATGAAATTAATTTCCTTATTAATAACGGTACTAAGAGATGCTATGACATACATGTTAAATGTAGGTAACATTTTCATGTAAAACTGACCTTTTCATTTAGGTGAATATTTTTTTACCTACAGAGTCCTTGCATCAAAGTCCTTTTAACTTAAATTTTCATTTCACGAAACGTTTTGATCTTCAGTTACAAATTAATATTATCTCATTTATTTTGCTTTTTAGAAAATTTTTTTTATCAACCTACAGTTCGAAAGCAAGTAATTGGTTCGAAAACTTAACAACAATAACAATAAATCCCAATCTCTTGAATGATTGTAATGAGTTAACTGATTATACGATAACGATCATTGCTTTTTTGAGATGGTATCAGAAAACTGCCATAAAGATGGCAAAAAGTAGCAGCTAGGGACGAACATTACTTTGAATAATTAATAGGTACACTTTTAAAGAATAAATCTCAAAATTCGAAAAAAAAAAAACCCGACGGAAGCAAAGTTGTACATGTATTACCAGTTCACAAAAGCCGACATTTCGGTTATTAAAAAAAAAATTAAATTATTTTTTAAATGGATGAATCAAACTATTTTAACATAAAATTCCACTATGAATAGTGAACCTAGAAGTTGGAATTTCAAATGTTTCAGAAAAACGGCAACCATTCATTTACTGAAAATAATAAGCACTCGAAAAGAAACCCTCTTCTGTTATTTTTTCGATTCTTAAAAGGTATTAGTAATGCTATTTTTTTTATTAAAACATGATTCGAGCTGTTATCAAGCTTTTAAAAGTTCTTGCTTACCTTTTTTTTTTTTTTTTTTTTTCTAGTTAGGAATAATATATATCCGCTTCTGCACAATAGTGAAAATTCTCGATTCAGCAAAATAGTAGAAAACAAATTATTCCTATTAAACATTTTATTTTCCTTTAACTTTAAATAACAGAGATTTAATATTATATATATTTATGATCAAATAATATTAAGAGATGCAATGTTTCTCAAAGCGCATGAACTTCTGCATTTCAGTAATTTCAATTACCACAAGGTATCATAACCGATCACAAGTTCTTGAAGAATAGAAAAACATAGAATCGACATTTATTTGAAATTTAAACAAATATAGATTATGATGTGTTGCTATAGTTGAAAGTAACAAATCAGTAACAGCAAATAATTTGATCAAAAGTTCTGGAATATTCTGGAAGCTATAATTATATGATAAATATAATGAATAGAATGCTGTTTGATTTTAAAATTATATTCTAGTATTTACAACATATTTACAGAATCTTTCAGGAACACAATTCGTAAGAGGGCGGTTAAATTGGTAAATGTGTGGTTATAAAGTATACAATATCTAGTCTTTATATATGGAATCTATAAAAAAAAAGTCTTTAATGAATAAACACAAGTTGCGCATTATAAAAGTTCAATAATTAAAACTATAAAAAAAAAGTTCGAAAACACCAAACGATCTTCTCGCGATTCTTTGTGGTGGGAAATCAATTAATTAAAAGTAAGAAACCGAATAATAAGTTAGCAATGCCACATGAAATTCTTACTTCATTAAAAATAAGATACCAAACGATAAATTAATAGTGCCGTCTGAAGGTGACGTCTTCACAGAAATGGCGAATAATATTGTATACATTTATGACCAAATAACAGTAAGAGATGCGCTACTTCTCAACATAAAGAAATACCACGGAACCGGCAAAAATTTTGCATTTCATAATTTTTTCCCTTTTTCCCCTCATTCTTCATTTTGTTCCCTTTTTTTCTTCTTTTATTTGAGGGGATAGACTATTGATGACTGAATAGACTATTATTTTTATCAATTTTCTTCCCAGTCCTACAATACAGATTTGGCAATCCTTATTGAAGGCGTTTATAATATTGTGTGTATATATAAATTCCGAAGTACCCTGAAATAAGTGTAGAAAATAAAATGAATTTTTTATCAAGATTTAAATACAAATATAACTTTTCAATATAATTGCCATGACGATTCATATTGATGACCAAATCATCGGTGGGCTCACTCTTCGAAGAGCGTTATCGCTGATAATGTGAGATAACCTTAACACTTTTTTGAAGCTCTTCCTTAAAATTTAATTATCTTTTAAAGAAATATTATGCAACAAAAATGTGGGACATTAACCCTCCACAGTCGAAATATTGCTACGCTGTCCACCAACTCTTTATCTGAAATTCCAGCATTTGATGATTCTTTCAACTACTTGATCAGTACAGTTTATGAACAATATCTTCTGCAATTATAGTCTGAAATGAAATGAACGACAGTGCTTACATCTGAAAGTACGTCCCCCCCCCCGGGGAGACTCGAAATGAGGATGAGAAGCTTCGGCATGGTGGTTGATTTTCGCCATTCTGGAAGGTATACGTAAAGGTGTCGGTCTGGCTCCTCCCATCAATGACGGGGCGTACTTCTTTAAGGAAGGGTTGCACCGTGGCCGGTGATGGCCCTTAGAACTCAACGAGAGTTTCCGCCAAAGTTGTTGTTGCGGCTGTTCTGTCATGCAGTTATTTTATTCGTGCGCCTTCGGGCGAGTCGGAGAGTCAGAGATATGGCTTTTATACTCCATCGGAACTAAAAAAAATAACGACCCTCTTATTTTCATCGCCTTAGTTTAAATAACATGATGGAATCACGTCATTTTTTAAAAATAAATCTCACTAAGTCGATTTTTACATGGTGATGAAATGGCTATGGTATCCCTTGCATAATAATTAAGATCTGAATTTCATTCAATCGACAAATTTCTCACTATAAATAAAAAGAAATTGCTCCACCCTATATGAGCTTTTCGAAATCGTATCCTAATCTATTAAGAATAGAACCTCTCCTCTGTGCGGTCGATTAAGTTCTTATCTCTTTGTCCATTCTACTGAGACACACGAGAAATATATATTAGCAAAATGATCGATGTTTGTTGTTCAACTGCTTTTAATGATAAATCTGTTGTACCTTTATTTATTTTTACGCAATAGAAATTAATAAATAAATATTCTGATAAAGAAACTCTGTGACATGGAAAAAGTAATCTATGAAAGGGGTAGAGAAAAAAAGGAAAAATAAAAAGTGATCTGATTTCAAAATCTAGCGCCACTCCTGCCTCTTTCAGGGGTGTAATCCCTGTAATTATTTGCGCTGTCTCGCACACAAGAATGGCAAAAAAAATGTTGCAAGTAATGAGGAAAAGCGTATTATTATGACTTCATTATTATAATCATTAAGACCAGTTCTTTTATCTTGGCAGAGGTTTTTTCTGAGGCCTGACAGCTCCAACAGCGGCACTATTTACTTCGGTATTCATCAACTGGACCGCTTCTTTCACCGGCAACTGTTTGTTTCTGTTGTTCCAACCATAGAACCTCTCAGAAAAATCTTTTTGTTTTTGTTTCAGAATGCAGGTCAAGTGATTGTGGTCAGTGAATTGTTCCAATGTTTTTTCTATTTTTTTTCTATGTTATAATTTGACAGATAAACACTTAATTTGTACTGTAAAGCTGTGACCGTATAATGCAATTTCATTCAACATGCTTATAAATTGTCTTCCAGACTGGAAGTTGATGGCTATTATTAAAGGAGAAAAACTTCTTTGTGTTAAGGAAGAGAGATTCCTTGAATATTTTAAAGGTTTATGTCAAGATTTCAAAAACTTTCTGACAGTTGGAGGGCGTTTTTAATTATGCAAGATAGCGCTGTCAATGATGAAGGAATAAATGCACGTTTTGTCAATCAAATAAAAAATGACTCAATGCCACGTTCAATGTTTTAGTATCAAATAAATAATCATCTTGCGTAATTATGGACAGAGAGGCATACATTTTGGTACAATTGGAGATATTTTGATACTACATTGCACACATGCTTGTAAAGTGGATAACTAAAAATAATTTAGAGGCAAATGAAATTATACCTAAGATCGAAGGTTGGAAAAGCTTCTTTAAAACTCCTATAGCAAGAAGAAAATCTAATTGATCATTCACAGTTGAAGTACGTTTGAACTAAAAATATGTTGAGTTTTAATCATCTTTGATCACTCCATTAGATAACAATGTCTAAGGAATGCAGGAATATTTATTTAAAATAGCTGGGGAACTGTGATAAAAAAAAAGGGCTTTATCAGTTGATTTACAAACTTTAATCTTTTAAGTTTTAGTCGAACATTGACCCGCACACTATTTAAATTATAAATACTGTAATAAAAAATGCACCCAAACTCTTTTTTTCGGTTGATAATTCGGTAAGGTAATTCACACAAAGGCATAATATAAATGGGCTAATTATCATGAATTTTTTATTTCCACGAATAGGCTTGATACTTAAACCAAAGATATATAGGCCTAATTAAAAGAAAGATGATGTATGTGAGGAAACATAAACTATAGTCAAATGAAGGGAAATAACTTATTTTTAATTTATGAATTAATTTATTAGAATTTCATCAATATTCCATTAATGAATAATACAACTCAATATTATGTTATTTATATAACATTCTATTTTGTGATTTGCATAGTGCTTTAACAAGACCATGCAACTTTGCTAGTAGTTGATAAGAGTTAAATACAGGAAGTAAACATAGGCGGATTTCCAGTTAGGCACATTAGGCAGGCCAATTAAAAATGCCGTGATATGCCAAAAAATTATAGGAAATGAAAATTCCATGAATATTATGATAATATTAATAAACTATTAATATAAAGTGGGGAGATAACGACAGTTCACTATCGTGTCTTAATTTTTATTGGCCTATTAATAAAGGTCACGAGTCTATCAAAATAATACTGTATATAAATGTGTCTACCGCTGTGTAAGGAGTCACAATGATTAAATAAATAAATATGAAGCCTATAAAATTGCCAAATAAATAATTTCTACACAGCTACTAGAATATAAAATAATAATAGAACATAAAATTGTAGAACTTATTTAAGAATGCCTTGCATGGAATTAGTGAAAAATAGTAGAGAAATATAGATCTTTTTCATAAATGCAGAATTTATACTGAATTTGCTATGATTATATATTTTGTAAGCCTCTTTGTCGGTCAATATTCATAAAAATTCGAACACGGAATTATAGTTGTAGTCACAAGATCACATACCAAACCTCTTTAATTTATGTTTTTGCGTGTATGAATTATTACGCTTGCAGGTATGCGAAAATACAGACCGAATTAATAATGAATTTTTTGTCCTCCGACAGATTTGGTTCTAAATTTGATAAGAACCTGCATTAAATATGCTAAATCTGCGTACCAAATTTCATTTATCAAATTATCGTGTTACCTTGTATTCGAACCACCAGACTTCTTTTGGATGGATTTCATTCAAAATTTGACAGAAATCTACAAATTAGCTATAACCCCATATATTAAATTTTCTCCCTTCTGCTCAAATCCTTTTTAATTATCGTGTTCACGGACAGGACAGAAAATCCTTAGTTCCAATTTTTTGGCGAAAACAATCCTTTCATTCTATTTCGTATACGAGAAAATAAAAATATCATTGTTAAAGTATTGGCACGTTGATTAAAAGTGCATTGATACATAAAATTAAGTTGTTTATTTTATTTATTGAAAGAAAGACCTTTTAACTTGCTCTGCCCAGGGGCACAAATTGCTTAAATCCGCCACTGGAAAAACATCATAGTCGAAATAATAATAATAAAAAATCTATAATGGTTTCGCTTGAGAAATATCTTTTAGAATTACCGACTGTCATCCTTTCTTGACATTATTACACGACTGACGTCACATAGTGTAATACTCCCTATTCAACATATTGACGAGGATATAATCACATACAAATAGGTCGAAAAAAGAAGCATAAATGAAAGAGAAGTTGACATAGATGGATTTGAGAATATTTTTTTTTCTTTCAGAAAATTAAAACACATCTATCGATTGATTTGATGAAAAGCAAACATAAGATGCTTTGTATTTTCTTTCTAGCCGGAACCGGAAGAAGTGAAAGCGAGTCGGAAATAATAATTAACCTGAAGACACATTTAAATAGTTGTGACATAATTTTCTCTGCGAAAGCTTCTCGGAGCGTTCAACTGAATTCGATTGCGAGTCCAAGAGAAAGTTCTCAAAAGAAAATGATCGCCTGTCGTTTTCTGAAAGCTGTTATTATTTTTAATTATTCGGAGCGGTGAGGTTTTTGACTTCTAATTATTTCCTTGAAAGGAACAGTTCTAAATATTTTTTGTTTGGTAATAGAAATGTACCTGTACAATGGTACCTGTCAAATGTAATCTGTACAATGGTTTGACAATCAACTTTCAATCATGCATTTTAAGATTTGATGGATTCACTTTTGCCACTTGGAGAGCTCGGTGATTGAAATTCGAATTCTATTTTGAAGGTTCAATGACTGGATATTTCCGGGGTAATAGATGGCTGTAACTAAATATTTTGAATGTGAAATGCATCAAAGTAATCAAATGATATCATCTTGGATTGGACCATTATATGTTCAACTTCATCTTTATTAATGATGCTATAAATGTAATTATGGAAGAAAAAAATCTTTTGGTTTAAACGATTTACTAACAATAAAAATCTTTCGTTGAAATAAAATTAATTGCATAACATTTCTCAGAATTATTCCGCAATGAAGTTTTCTGAATAAAATGATTTTAATTGCCTTGGGAATTTTTTATTTGTTTTCAAAATTCTGGAGTCTTGTTTGTTATGCACAGAATATTCAAGTAGATTGTAATTTGTGCAATATTCTGTAATTATATATAAGCACCCGACTTTCATATTTTGAATACTTAATCTCACGAATTGGTACTTGATTTTTAGAGACTCTTATTTTTATTTAATTTTCTGTTTTAGTATTTTATACAGTTTATTTTATAAATTCTATAGCGCACTATTGATGTTATGTTTGGAATTATATCTCGAATTTCAAGATCTCGACCAATCAGTTATTGAATCAATCGACTTCCTTTACAATCCTTAAAGACAAATATTTGTCTCCATTAGGAAAACGAGGGGGGGGGTACGTATTTGTCTATGTATGTTGGCTCTCTAAAAATGAATTGTTAGACCTAAAGCTACCAAATTTGCCCCAGCTAGACTTTTAAAGGTAGAAATGTATTTCTCGAAGTAATTTTGTAAAAAAATTTAATTGATTAAATATTAAAAGAAATTGAATTGAAAATTGAAAAGAACAAATTCCAAAAATATAATACAAAAATTTGCTTATAAAATTCAAAGATTGATCTTCTTAATGATACAAATTTAAATGTGGTACGAAGATTTTTTTTGTAGAATTTTAATCAAGTGGAATATTTTAGAAAGAGTTTTCAACAATATATTACCTTGTTGATCGAATCTCAAATCGTTTTCATAATTGTTAATATATTTCTTCCTACATTTTCTTTTTCATGATCAAGGTATAAAGATTCTGCTTATTCTTTCATATTGAATACGGTTTTTAATAAAAATCTATACGTTGTGCTTTAATTAAGATTTTACAGAAGTAGTAATAATTGTTTTTCTTGTTACTTATTCCATTTTTAAAACCTGTTGGTCTTTTCTGTAATATAAATAACTGAATACGAATATATTAACTAAATAATTGTTTTTTTTTATTGTGATACATCGAATTTTTTAATGAACCAAAGGTACTTTTATTGAATAATTATATGAGATATTTCATATAATGTTAAATATTCTGATTTTACACATACAATTCTAATACTGAATAGTTCTATTTTCTATCTTTATATTTTTATGAGAATGCTTATACTCAGCAAATATATATATATATATATATGTGTGTGTGTGTATTAGATGAATAGAAGCTTAATGAGTTAAAAAATATAGGAAACTCATAGCCTTATGAACAAAATGTTGTAAAGTTTCTAAAATGTTACGAATTGCTCGTTCAATCAAAGTTTGAAATGAAAGAATAATTTACCAAAGTAGTTATTAAAAACAAATTACACATTAGGAATTTAATCGAAATCTGAAGCAACCATTAATGCTGACGAATCATTTAGTCATCAAAGACAACTAATCTGTGCCAATAATAATGGGAAACGCATGTGTTGCCGATCTACAGGTCAGAACTTTTGATACAGAATTATCAAATTCGACACAGTCTCTTTAAAGGGAACAAATATGCAGCTTTCAAAAATTAAAAAAAATTAGTTCGAATTTTAATAAATTAAAATAAATAATCAAGAATTTAGCATTTTCTATGATAACTCCGAGAATATTTATTACACCATTTTAAATTTAAACCAGCGGAAGTGGTCTCCCCTCCACACACACTTTCTCGCACACTCTAGCATAATATTAGCTTACAATAGTTACCAAATCTGAACTTTTGGAGTTAATATAGCCCTTTTATTGAATCTATCGTGACGTCTTGGCGATGTTTTGGCGATTCATCCTTGGCATACGACTAATAGTATCCAAAAATACAATTAGTGTTTTAGACGCGTTTTTCTCAATCGATTAAAACAAAAATTTGACACAAAACTGGACTTGTAGTCACAAAAACCCATGTCTAACTTTATATATTTAAGTCATTGCGTTTTTGAATGATCGCGTTTACATGTTTCTGATAGAACACATCAATAAATTGTGAACTTCTCATTCGATTTAGCTCAAAATTTGACAGGTGTCTACAGTATAATTGTTAAATATGTATACCGAAAGCATCTGGCTTTTTTTCGTTTTTTAGTTATCGTGTTAACTTTTATTCGAACACCTTTGCAGATAGACCCCCTTTGAACGTACTTAATTGGACATTTGATAGAAATTTACAAATTTAGTATTAAGACCATATAACAAATTTCATGTATAACACAAAGCGCTTTTAAGTTATCTGTGTCACAGACAGACGGTCATTTTCCAAAAATGTGTTTTTCGAACTTAGGGAGGTCAAACATTTTGATTAGTCAGAATTTCGATTTCTAATTTTTTTACGATTATTATAATATCTCGTATACAAGATAGTAAAAATGTAACAACTTAGGAAAACGAAATTTGGATCCAAGTTTTATCATCTTAGTATAGATTCTTATGAAATTTTGGATTAAATCTGTCTAATCGTTGATCGTTTGTTGGTATGCACATTTATAGATTATAACAGTGATAATTTAAAAACACAAGGAAATAGGTACATAATACTTGGTATTTGGTCTTGGTACCAAAATTGTACATATGTATCAAATTTTGAAGTATATAAGTGAATAGGAAGAAATTCCAAGTATGCATTCGAATTTTTCCACAGTATTGTATTGCTGATAGTAAATATTTTAACAACTTTATCCCTACACTATTGCTGCGAACTCAATCAATGTTCCAAAAATGTGTTTTTCGAACTCGGGAGATCTAAAATGTGGAGCCTCGATTACGATATTTTTTCTACACTACGTATACGGGAAAGTAAAAATAAATGTTGTAAATTCTTTTATAATATTATTTGCATGTTTATGAACAATAGGTTGCATTGTTGAAGTGACATTCAAAACGTTCCCGTCATTCCTTCAAATATTTAGTTGCGTGATTTCCTTCCATTGTTGAAAGTTAATGAAGGATTCAATTTTATATTTGTGTAAACAGCATGAAATATAAAAAAAAAAGTAATGATACAATACCGCGAAAATCAAAAGAGAGATAAACTGGACATGTACATTTTTTATAAATAATATGTTGAAATTCTACTACATTAAGAAAGGATATATGCTCAATAAACAGAAAAGGTGTAAAGCTATTAAAATAATGCAGTTTTGATGTCTGCCTCAATTTGATGCTTACTCAAATAGATGAGACTATTATGAATATGAAATGACATAAGAAACTTTTATGAAATTAAATTCAGGCATTCTTCTCAGTGAGCAGCTGGTCGCTAAAAGCGAATAGTAAATAATGAAAATGATGCATAATAATGAGAAATAAGGACAATAAATAATGTAAATATATGTCAGTAAGGATTCATAAAAATTTTTTAAAAAAATAATCTGATGTGAAATTTTTATTAATTCTAAGAAATTTTAAAGAAAAAGACACAAAATTTATAAGTTATTTCTATTTTTTAATAATATTTAAACACGCTGTATTCATTAACCCTTTCGTGGAGGAGTGCTCAGAAATGAATTGCGTTCTAAGTTGCCGACGAGTCTACCGCGCGAACAACAACGCGCGATCTACAGCGCGAAGAGATACGCGAGTCATTCTGAACTCGGTTTGCGGAGCTGATTTTGCTGGTCATTTCCCTGAAGCGGCTGACTGGTACGCTGATCAAATAATAATATTAATAATAATAACTTTAGAAATTTTTAATAATCTTAGATAATCTTTAATAATTTTCCTTTGTATGATATAATTTAAAGTAGGGATTAATGCATAATCCAATGTTACAATCTTTACATTCAAATCATGTTTCGGTTCGATTTTTGTGCTTACTGAAGGATATGTCACAAATCAACGGTGCCAAAAGGCGCTGTTCGTTCGGAGGGAGCAACTCTGCCTGAGCGCCTATAGGTGAGCGTCTATAGCTGAGTGCCTAAAGGCGCCGTTCGCCGCGAAAGGGTTAATTTAAGAAATTAACCAGAGATAGCTTGTAGCGCTTTGAATTTCTTACCTCAAAATGATTATACACACAAATTTAGAGTATAAAACTTTTATATTCACACACTTTATTAATCTTTAAATCTATACGCGACATTTCAAATGTATGCTTAGTTTTTTAAAGAAACAATAGTTATCGCCGCGCATCGAATTTCCGCACCAAAGTAGTGACTTGGGGGGTAGTACCAAAGTAGTCACCTCTCGAGGGCAAAGGGATAAATGAAACAAGAACTCGACTTTATAGTTAAAAGTAGTTAGATATGATGTATTTTACTTAAGTCATTTATTCCTATTCTAATTTTAATACATGCATTCGTTTGCGTCAGAATGATCAGACAAGTCTTGGTCTTTAAGCCATATACATTCATCCTTTAAAATTTATATTCTATATATGATTTAGACAATTGAAGGAAAGTTAATGCCCCATTTTTTTCACTTGCAAATAAATTTTCTTATCTATACGTCAGTCTACGTTTAGAAGTTGAAATTTAAAAAAAAAGAGCCAAAATGACGAAGTTTATTTCAAAATGCTGAGGAAATGTCCTTCCTCGGAACAGACGTCATAGCAGTGAGGTTTAGACTTGATGCAAGATCAAGATTATCAACGATGAATTGCATGAGACGTTCTTAAACATCCCCCCTCCTCTCTCTTTAGTTTACATAATTTCTGATTAGGATTTCAGATGTTTTAAAATTTCCTGACACTTTATCTATTTCGAAAAAAGCAAGAAAGTACTTTTGGAGTTTGAGCCTCGTTTGATAGAATATTCGAGTGAAAGATACATGAACAGTACATTTTGTTATCTATATATTCCAAGAACATGAAATGCAATTTGCTATATACATATATATGTATGAATACAAACATACATCATAAAGTAAATATATATCCTTTAGAACAGAAATGTAATCGTTGGAAATATATTTAAAGTATTGTTTTGTTTAAGCCTTCGCAAGATGTTTCAAATTAAAAAGAATTTAAATTAGACGTTTTAGGTATATTCTTTATAAGAATAGTATTGTTGTGGTTTTCATGTCTACAAATTTCTAGGGGGGTACTGATGTTTATAACATTTTTATTAGGGAATATGCTGAAAAATTTCGGGGAATCTCCCTGACTTTGAAAAACGTCTCTCAATAAATGTGCATTTAATCGATTTAGAATACTGTGTTTTTTAGGAATAGTTGAAAATTTTAAAAGCGGGAGGATAAAATTTGAGTTTAAAAAATTTTATTTTAAACAATGGGCTGCGTTTATTTTAGGTTTCTGTAGAACAGTAAAACTACAAAAATTTGAATAAACAAAGCATTTATGAATGTGTATTACATATTATTTGATGAATGAAATGTTTATTTACAAAGAAAATAATCAATTCGAAAATTTTAACGGTCACTATCTGATAATATTTTCTTCTAATTTCCAGAAATATTATCAGATATTTTTTTATTATAGAACAGAACATTTATTTAGGAAATGAGGTGTTATCTGAGATAAACTGTAAGTTAAGATAATCTAAAAATTTAGCCAGGGAAAATCATTTTTTTTACTGTTAAAATTATAAAGGGGACGAAAAAATTAAAACAATTCGATTTTATTGCATTAAAAATGTATCATTGCAACAAGTACAGGAAATAATTTCTCAAACGTATTGAAATTGGGGGGACTTTATTTAAATTCAGTAATTGCAGAGGAAATAAGCATTTTTTTAAATTTAAAAAGATGTTATCATTTCTTCACTGCAACTTCTTTTTGTAATAATTGTGGAAAAACGTTAAAATGTTATTTAATTTTTTGATTAAGTAAATATTTAATTAATCTTTAATAAATCAGAGATATGAAAGGACTTTCTCCATTAAGTTCATGCCTAGTGACGTATTTCAGACTAGAAAACTTAAGTATCTTTGAGAAGCTAGGTTGAGGGAACCGAAAGTAGTTGATTAAAAAATGTTATTTGTTTAAGTTTAGAAATAAATAAATTCGTAATTTCCATGAATTACCAAATATTAGGGCTACAATGTGTCATATTTAGATGTATTATAGTCATTATTAAGTAAAATAAAATATAATAACTTCTTTATAATGGATTATTACTTATTAATTTAACTGGTTATTTCAGACTTCTCTTGGCGTTTTGGTTCTGTAAAATAATAGTTATTAATTGGTTTAAAAGTTTATTATTATATCATAACTATCACAATTATTAAATGATTTTATAAGTAAAGAAAATATTAATTACCAATCATTTTTAAGGTTTACTAGAATTTTATATCTTTTGTTATTTTTTGACTAAAATATATACGTTAAAAATAAATAATAACTTATATTTTACAAAGTTAGTAAAATAAGAATTTAATCTAAAATAAATTATTAATATAATGATTAAACTTAACATTTGTTAAAATCTGCAACTAATTTGATCAGTTGTAACAGAAACCTGTTGCATAATGTTCATAGACTGGCATGCGATGACCTAAAACCAAAACTTTTCGTTCGAATCGGATAACGTCGAACGCTCTATTTTGTAGAAGGACGAGGGAGGGAGACATGCAAATACTTTTAGTATTATTTGAACCACGCTCAATTATAACTTATATTATGTAAAATTACAAAAGAAATTAATAAAATTATTAAAAAAAATCTTTTTTGAAATCAGAGATTTTTTATTTTTTTGCTTGTTTATGTCTATATGAAACATATACCGCTACTGTAATATACAAGGAGAGAACAATTTCGTGAGTTCTATTTTGCTCAAATTATACGGTAAATATTATTTTTCCGAATTTACTACATTTACTATCCACACTGACACGCAATCTTTGTTCTGATAGGATTTTTTTTAAATCAATGAATTATATCGTGAACATACGAAAAGCTTTTTCATCGTATCTTTCTAGAAAGTCACGTTTAAAATGCAAAAGGTTAATTCATTTATTGCGTGCGTTTTTGTTATCGTTTTCTTCTCGAAAATTTCAAATAATTAATATCAAAAAGACGCAGTTAAGGACAAAAACGAATATAATTTATTGTTAAAAAAAGAGCC
>JAPMOR010009221.1:56990-90443 GCA_026543865.1 Argiope aurantia
TACCCCTATAGAGGGAATATAACTTAGCTCCCACACATATGGGAATGTAACCTGAACCTAAATATATGGGATGGTAAATAAGATAAGAATTTAGAAAATTACTACATTTAAGATAAGAATTATAAAAAATTACTACATTTAATAAGATGACTAACAACTTATTATTTTAGCCAAGACAAAATCTTTATTGTTTACTAGTGCAGTGGCTATAGGAGCAAGTAAAAAGTGAGAAACAATTCAATTGTTATGGTATTCAATTCAATTTGTATATATAGAGGAAAAAACAGTAGAACAGCTGTACTATGTTATGCTTAGATTAAAAAATTCTGATAGTACAGCATTCTTCTGACAGGATTTGGTTTTAAAAAAATCCGTTCTTTCAACATAGCATCTAATTCATTAGTGAGGAAGTTATTAATATTTCCCCAGATGAATTCAGGGAGAACACGTTCGTTTATGCTTATAACAGCATTGCGTGAAATCACTGCTCTCTAAAGACTAAAGCAGCTTTTAAGCTCTCATTTGCATCAAATTTCACTATAATGATGCTATAAAGTCTTAAAATTTTAATATCTGCGATTGATCCAACAAGAAACATAATAATAATTTTGGAATTATCTGTTTAAGAAGCGACTTGAATCCCGTCTCTCGTGGATAATGTAATAATGAAAAAGAGTATTTCCGCTTCCAGGTGCATCGCATTCGAGGCATCCATTTTTAGGCTAAATAATATTATTGTATTTATCAAACTCTAATTTATTCCGATATATCATTTTATAATTTAAAAAAAGGAGGCGAATTTCATACTAAAATCTTTCTGTGGAAGAATGAACCATCTACAGATCATTGACGCATTATCTCTTACTTTCATCTGATTGTTCAAACTGCATTTGTGTATCCTTTGTGCTTATTGCATATTACAACGTGGGTGGGGTCACGTTTCATGAGTTCGCAGCCATGATAGGCATCATATCATCTCGGTAGACCTGCAATTGTTTGTGACAGTAATGAATTGTGATTTGTTTCTGCCTGAAGTAATTTTTCATATAATATAGAACAAAATGGGTCCTTATATGCGTCGCTATTTTTTATACAGCTATTTTAAACAGGTAGCTTTTTTTAATATTCCAGCTTTTGCTTTTTCTAAAGAAATATCCAATTTCTTTAATTTGATTAATTCGGTGAAACCTTGAAGTACTCGCACGCGCGTCCTTTAAACCTATTTGTTTGCAAATTATTGTTAATGTTTGGCTTCTCGCAATATCCGGAAACACAACAATAAAGTATAAGAAGTATATTACATATGACCTAATAGATGTTAGTAAATGTTGATAATAGGAAATAAAATTTGAAAAAAAAACTGTACTATATTTTAATTACCAGCTGTTTACTAAACACATTAATAGTATTAATATAGTCGAGTCAATATCTGGAAACACCACAATAAAGTATAAGAAGTATATAACATATGACCCAATAGATGTTAGTAAATGTTGATAATAAGAAATAAAATTTGAAAAAAAAACGATACTATATTTTAATTACCAGCTGTTTACTAAACATATTAATAGTATAATAGAGTCGAGTCAACCAATTTTGATAAACTATATTTTATCACAACAAAAATATTTTTGGTTAATTTGAACAATAAGTGTATAATAATTTGATTGGTTAGTAATGTTTGAAAATTGGCAAAATCAATCCAACTGTTAAAACATGATATTCTTCCAAGTTCAATTTTGCATTATTTGAAATGATGGAGAACAGGCGGCCTTTGATTAACTCGATAGTTAAGTTTTAGTTAGATT
This sequence comes from Argiope aurantia, assembly GCA_026543865.1. Classification (NCBI taxonomy): domain Eukaryota; kingdom Metazoa; phylum Arthropoda; class Arachnida; order Araneae; family Araneidae; genus Argiope; species Argiope aurantia. The sequence goes on from JAPMOR010009221.1 coordinate 58,799, forward strand.
GATATTTTTCATATTAAATGAAAGATGTGTACTCACAACAGGTATGATTGGAGTATTTCCACAGTGGAAAACATATGCTGATTTAGAGATATCTTTAAAATATCAAGGTTGTAAGAGACAGGAGGCCATTGGTGATATATCTAGGGTTCACGAACTTTCACATTAAACAAAAGTTTATGAAATCGGACCAGTGATTGGGATTTGGATTTGGCTATACTCTTTTTCTAATTATTACATATATAGTATATTGTATCATTCATATCACATTCAAGAACCACGAAGAGTATATTTTGTAGGAAATAATATAATATTTAGTCTTAATATAAAAGCTGAAATTTAAGTTCAAAATTTTGTTAATCATATTTAAATGAAACTGAATTATGTTAAAAATACTACATCGCATCTAATATTCATCATAATGGTCAGCATGGATGGGACATGTTAACTTTCCTCTGTGCTCTATTTGGACTTCACTTGCACATCTCTATCTTTCTTCATTCGCATGTAACTCCACTATACAAAATTATATACATAAAAAATATTAAGTAAACAACATCGCATTTTATTCACTTTGTGATTGGTAGATAGGAAGTTCACTTGACCTCTCAGATTTGTGGTTTGGTTTGCCAGTATTGTTTGAAATATTAAATGAAAATTATTATTATGTCGTAGTAAGTATTGATGTTGCACTAAGACGTGAAATGGTGTCAAAAAGCTTTAAAATAAGGCTTCAATTAACAGGAAATTAATAGCAAATGAGTTTAAAACAACATTGTTTGTTAATTCAACTTTGATACACATCGTTTGTGGCAACATAAATGAATAGCTTTCTGGTTTGTTTAGCTTTTTCGAGTGATGGAAATTGTTCGCCTCTTGGCTAACAATCATCTGAAACCCAAGCAATACACGTGTTAATCCTGCATTGTTTTGTTTTTTAAATAATAATGGGGCATCCAGTGATATAAGATGAAGGAAAAATACGAAGAATATCGAGCGAGAATATGGCTGATATAAAGCTGCTACATTGGCTGCAAAATGAGGAAAATTAATTCAATATTTAGATATTGGATAAATAAGTGAAATATGTTCTGATTGTGGAGCTCTGAGCTTTGAATCCGAATAGACCGAAGTATATTTTCATCATGGAAAGATTGAGCTTCTAGCATTGAACGAATGGTAAGTGGAGTGTAAAAACTTGCTAACTGGAATTGACGAGTATCATGTAACGGACAACATCGGGCTTGGAGAGGGGAAAGAGAAGAGGGCAAAGCCCCCTAGTTTTATATGATAAAGTTGGAGTAACATCACTGCGTATAGTATTCTGAGGTTTGCACAACCTTGATTCTCTGAAAGCCTTTCTTCAAACGCATTCTAGCGATCATTTAGCTGCTTAATGGACAAGTGCTCTTTTGGGACGAGAGCTTATGGATAAGAACACAACTCTCGAACAAAAAAGAACCCATTTTCAAATCAAACTGCATTAATTGCTGAATTTCCACTTCTGGAAGGTCGTTCCTCCTCACACTGAGATCCTCTCGAGTGCCCAGTGGGAATTTATTGGCATTTCTCTTCACCCACTTTGCTCGGCGGAACAACTGCAAACATCCTCGACGGGTTGATGAACCATTGAACAAACATTTTTAACCTAACAATGATTCCAAACCTCACTCAGTTTCGTAAACATTGGATTCGAAAAGGTTTTTTATTTTCATGAATGATGGCATCCTAAAAATTACTGTTTTATCTTTTAATTGGGAGATGATTGAACTCAACAACCTTTCAATAACTCCACTCAATCAAAGAGTTAAATATTGATGGAGTTTTAATAATGGAATTACTTTTAAAAGTCAATAGGGGGCAGGGGGGTTCGAGTATCTAAAGGAATTGCGTATCCGGGATTTTTACTTGAACGATCTTTATATCAAGAAATCAGAATTTACGAAAAGTGAAGAATTCAGATCGAATTTCATCAAACGATTTATGCAGACCGATTCATTTATTTCCATTGTGTTTTAGAAATTATGAATTAATTTTTAGCTGGTAATTTCGATACATTTCAAGCCTTTTAAAATTCCCTGAGTCATATTATTTGGATTTTGTCAGTTATAAATCACCCGTCTCCCGAACTGACCACAAGGAGTCCCAGATTCTGATTCCACGGACAAATGGTGAAGTCAAAGCCAATTTCAGTTCGTGAGTTTGTCAACAAACCAGTGGGAGTTGTCTTCCCAAAATTTTCTCGTATAATCTCTAATAAATTTGTCATGAACGCCTAACACAGCTTTCTATTAAAATTTGAACGAAAATTCCATTAACTGGAAGTCTATCTGGTTCTTCGAGTACAAGTGAACTCCTTAACTACAAACATAAATACCTAGATAGATAAAATTAAATGCATATGTTTTTAATCAAATTTTGAATCGAATGCATCAAACGTTTGACCGTCTGTCGGTTAGTAATTTCGCACGCATGTAAATGCAATAACTCAAATTCGATGCCTTAAAGAAATTCAGAATGTTATCACGTGTCTACAACTGTTGCTTTCGATAAAATTGTAGCGTTAATCGGTCTGCAAAAAGATGTAAAAATCCAGAAAATAAATTAGGACTGCTAAAATTAAATTTGCACTCTATTATTAATTGGTGAGAGGATAGATTTTATCATTAATTATTGAAAAAATAAATGATCATAAAGGAAAAAAATAAATACTTCCTCCATTCGAGTAAAACAAAATTTGAGATAATTACCTCCTTCGAAACTTTACTTGGAAAAACTATAAGTACATGTTCAGTTGATACTAATCTTCTTTCACCTAAAATTATTCTAAACTCCCACAAAGTCTTATTCACATTTCAATAAAAATCGTGCAACTGAGAAAAATTAAAATATTTCATAAATCAACTAAATACAAATTTCGAATGATTCTATTTTCTGTAAGATTCTTCTATCCATTATCATGTTGATTTCTTTATCTATGCATTTTGTGCTTTTTACCTTAATTTAATATTTTCTACTTTTTATTCGCCTTTCAATTGAACAGCTTTAAATAAATAATTTATATCTTCTGTCGTATTTTAAAATGTTGGCTAAATCAAATTCTACCAATACTTCGAATTATTCTTCCGTGGATTAAGAAAAGAAATTTAAAAATGAGGTTTCGTTTTTAACCAGTTAACTGTTTAACAACTTTGGAAAATACGTATCTAAATTGTCATAAACATTATATATTATATAAATGTAATAAATAATTGATTATAAATATAATAATTAAACACTCATTATATAAATATAACAATTGTCATTAAATAAACTCGTCATAACGCAAAATGTTATACTTTTTCCGTGACGATTATACTCGTCAAAAACTGTTAACTGGTTAAAGTTCATAATACTGAACCACCCTATTTGGTATTATTTAAAAATGAACAAAATAATGAACGGTGATTTTTCGAATTCTTTTACGAATAATGATAAACAACCTCAAAAAATCTGAGTACTTTTTGTTTTCTTTGAAAATTATACGAAATCTCTTCTTAGTCACTGCCGTAAATGTATACTGAAGTTTCATGGCCAAAATATTTTCCAGAACAAGTTGTTTAACTTCAATTTCAACGTATTTCGTTTCTTTTATAGCCCTTCAGAAAGACTGTTTTCTTAAACATTTTAAACAATCACGGAAATCATAAAAATAAAGTAATCTTCAAACGATTTTTCCTATTTGATTTTTACGAGTTCGATTGCACAAATTTCTCTACAAATGCAAAGAAATGGCAATAAAAAATATCAGAAAGTAAATACTTTCGCATTTGTCGTAAAAATTTCGTTTTCCTCATTCGAAAAATCCTTTATTATCTTTTATATCAGTTTTCAGCATGCCTGTTGCCTACAGCTATTGAAAGATATTAGAAGTCACTGATACATTTAAGCCTAAAAACCATGCAATAAATTTTAAAATTATTACGCTATTAAATGGTAAGAATTTTCGGCTACATCATATTTTTACCCAAGCTTCATTCCTATCGTTATTTCATCGTATGTTTTGTTTATACTTTATACCAAAAGTACAAATAGAACTTTCGATTTTTATGGTTTCTTTGATTGCGTTGTTTATAATTAATATTTTCGATGTTCGTACGTGAAAGATTGCAAATGCAACGATGATTGTCTCGGAACCAACGGATGCTTCTAGTTCGAGGCATGATATCACTACAGATACATTTTAACGCAAGCGAAGGTTAACCTCTGCAATAAAATGACAAATCCAGCTAATCGTCGATTTTTCACGCCATACCATCAGTACCAGACATCTATACAAATAGGCTATGATGTAAAGTACTTTGAGGATCGGATACTAAAGTAAGAGGGTTCAAAATAAACCGTTTGTTTAAATATGTTTATTTCGTGTTGAACAAAGTTAGTAATATAGAGTATGTAACGTCTTTTTTTTTTGAGTACTTGTGATACTTGCATTCTAACTGGAAAGTACTTATCATTTATAGCTTTTAAAATTGTGGAACGCAATGGGAGAGAGGCCTTAAGACATGACTTTATTTTTTTTTTTTATTTCTCGTGTATGAAGTACACAAAGGGAAAATATTGAAATCGACAAAAAATTCAAACTCGAGATTTTGACGAATCAATACGTTTTAGACATCTCTGATATCGATAAACAAATTTTTCAAAAGGGATTTCATTTAATTCTGCAATTTCTCCAAAAGGGATTTCATTTAAAATTCCACAGAAGTCTACAAATTTAATGTAAAGACATAAATATGCTTCTATCCGTTTAGCTAGAAGCATATTTGAATTATCGTACCCGCAGACACAATTTCAAATATATATATATATATATATATATATATATATATATATATATATTGGTTTCAGGGTCGGCTGAAATGCTGAGGTTCGTCCGCCTCGACTTCGAATTTTTTGATGATTTTAACACTTTCTTTTTGCATAGTTCGCAGATGAGAAAGCAAAGAAGTAGTGCAGTTCTTAATGTTCAAGATGATTGGAGCTCTTATGAAGAATCAAAATTGTGTAAATAATCAGAAGAAAAGAAAATTCATTCCTATATGTCCTATTTCCCATTTTTGATATTCCTCAATGAATTTCCCATTTTTGATATTCCTATTTAAATCAATAATATAAAATGAATTAACAAAATGAAGGAATTATAAAGTGGACTGCTTTTAAATTAAAATTAAATGGTTATTTCATGCACAATTTTTCATGATTAAATCATATCAGAAGAGATTAAAAAAATATCTTTAGTCACGTGCACTCATCGTCCTCTAATCCAAAGGTTCTATACATGCTTGAAACCTACGGTACATGTGATGCAAGCGAAACATTATTTATGGTGAACATTTGTTTTAAACATTTTACTTTAATTTTTAATATTCAAATACATTTTTATGTTTTCCTTCCTTAAATTGACGCCTTTTGCCGTGACCAGATTACTCATAAGATGGGATATTATTTCTAGATATGCTTTAATAAAAAAAAGAGAGATAACAGTTTTCGGTTATTTCATGTGATATGAATCTCAACAATGAGTTAACCCTTAGCACTCGGATGACTCCTTTCAGGCACCATTCAAGACGGTGCACCATTTTGATTCTTTATTTTCCAAATTTGATTAATAAAAATGCCTACAGAATGGTAAAAAGACGTAGATTAATTTTTCGGTAAATTCAGCTTAAAACAATAATATATTAATTTATTTTTTGGAACAATAAACAAGCCCTTGTATTGGGTGAATAATGATACATCGGATTACTTTTCCGAGTGCAAAGGGTTAAAAACTGTGGTGTAATTATGGGTTAAAAAACTATATAAATAAATTTTTGATAAAGAGGTAAATTTTAATGCTTCTTAATAAATTATATCTATAAAGATTATGTATCTTGAAATAATCATATTATGTGCATGAATCAATTTAAAATAAATATAAGAAATGGTTGCAACTTGAACCTGATTTATGTTTGAAATGGATCTAAAAATCGACTAATCGAAATTGGTTACAATTAAAAAGGCCCGAAAAGACAATTATTTACTCAATATTTATATTTTATTATAATGTGAAAGTTTGATTTAAGAATTTAATTTAATAACAATCTTTTTGATGATGCTCCGAACTCTGCATTTAGGATGCGTTGACTCTCAAATGAGAAATACTTTTATGAAGGTATAAATAAACACTTTCTGAATCCCATTTATGAGGTGCAAAATTTAAAAAGGTTGAGAATCGCTGTTCTATTCCCTAAAATTATAAATTTTATCGATAAAAATATCTCAAATATCTTCAAAACAGTTTGTTGATGTCTTGGATACAATGCAACTCGGATACAATGGAGTATCTGAATTACTTAATTAGTTACATTAACTCCCTTTTTAAAGCAACACTAGGGCTATTTTGGGACGAGTTTCATAATTTTGAACCGTTGTCAAATGACGAGGACGACATCTGAGCTGGCAACCCCACTCTTCAAACTTCCACAGCAAATCAGCTGGGGGACGTTTGACCTCGAGAGATTTAACGTGCACCAGACCCGCTTACACGACGGTTCTTCGGTGGAACCGAATCTCGAATCTGAAACCCTCCGGTTCTGAAATCGAGATCTTACGATCAGGCCACCGCTGCCCCCCCCCCTATACCTGAGATGCCCTTCTAGGGGCTTGTCTGTATTTAAGTGGATATTTTTAAATAAGAAAAAGACTTAATGCATTAATATTCGAAGTTTTTATTCTTACTTAGATTAAAAAGACAAATAACGCAAATTGAATAAACCCTCATCAATTAAGAGTTTGAATCATAGGCACTGAAATTAATCTTATTAAAAAAATTTATCTGATCTTGATATAGGAGTACAAACATGCTACTGGCATATCTTTGATGTATATCCCAGTGCCATTACATAAGTAAAATACTTCAAATCTTTTGAATTTCATTTTATTTGAGCTATCCTACCCTACGGATGGGTATTATCATTTAAATTTCTGCATTACATTTTTTTTATATTATTAATTGTGTTGAGAATAGAGGTGATGAAAATATTTAAATTGACAGCATAAACATGTTTATTTTTTTAGACAAATTTTTTTTAAAATTATTTTTGTTAGGTTTTGCAACATAAAAAAACCTGAAAAATCATTTTCAACTTACTCACCATTTTAATCAAAGTCATTGTAAAATGATAAATCGTTGCATCTATAATAAAAAAGCTAGAGTTTTGCTGCCTACAGATTTGTCTACTGTTAATAATATTTCGAATTTTATTTAAAATTATAAAATACATAATCTGACTCATTAATTATATATTATATTCAATTTTGATTTTAGCATTATATTTAGGAAATAGTATTTATTGTATAAATTTCTCTGATCAGTATTAATACATGAAACAAAGACAATTGTTGTTCTTTTTCTGTATTTCAGTTTTTTATTATTGTTAACATCTACCTAATAATTATTCCAAAATTCCATTAGATTAAGAAACGAAAGAACAATATCTTTTTTTATTATGTGGAGACTTAAGTAAGCCGGCCGATTGCAATAAACCTGTATTTAGGCAGACTACTTAAGCGAATAACTGCACATTTTATAACTATCCTCAAGGTGCATGATCGAGTTCATTAAAAAGAATTTTAAAAATAACAAGCTGAATTAGGAAATGCTAAAGAGTTTTCGAAGTAGCCTAGCGCGTTGCAAAATGATGCTGTTTACAACAAGCAGGAGTTTTCCATTAACCTACGACATTGTTTTGGTCGAAAATATTTAGGATAAAGAAAATAAATCTGAATACCTCATACATTTTTTATCTCGTTTTATAGCCCTGATAGCTAAAGGATTATTATTGCAGGCGTATTCTGACTTCTAATTTTCCCTCCAAATATGTTCTTTTACTTGTATGAAAGTCATATTAATTAAAAAATAATATAAACAGCTGAAATATTATTAAATCATTTAAGCAGTGAATTCAAATTAAATAAACGATGATTTGACATGATGGTGATATTAAATTCACTCCTTAAATTTAACTATCCATGATCAATAAAATGTTTATGGATGAATCAAAATAATCTATAAATAACTCCTGGTAGTTCAGATAATTTTCAATTAATTCTTTTCACTCTAATTAATATAAATAATCTCATCTACTGGCACGAAATAGTTTCGACATTTTCACCTTTCACATTTTTGTTAAAATTTCATAGAATGAGTATTGCTTTATGTCTTTTTTTAGTGCAATAGTTCCTTTGCTTTATGGGTCAATACTTCGCAAATTCATTTGTGGTTCATTAGAACCAGCTTAGTTTCAAGAAATGTCCTTAGTTTTTAAAAATTTTCTTTGAAAAAATTCTTAATGTATATGCAGAATTCTTTGGGATATATAATTTCTAAATAAATTAAATTAAAAGCAACTTACAATTTCCCTTCTTTGCAAAAAAGTTCAAATTTCGCTCATTTCTCGTAATTACAATAAATTTCTCAGTGACTTTTCATTTTCATAATGCACTCATCATAAAATGTAAACAAATATCTACCATTTCCATAATTTTCTTAATAATGTCCTTATTTAGGTCATTTACTTCACTTAATGTATAAATATTTAAGTATTAAATCGGAATCGAATGAAGAATAGATGGCATAGTGGTCATGTTTCGACTATGTTAATCCGCATAACCCAATGACCCACTACACTCGGTTGTATACGTGGGACTGGAGGACTAATATCGTGGCTCAAATATCTTTCTGTTGGTGTGGTCCAAGATATAGGTGCCATCCAAAGATTATTTAATTTTATTTAGTTACACTAATGTCCTCTTGGAATGCAGCGCTAGAGCTATTTTGCGATGGACTTCATAATTTTGAACGCCGGTCAGATGACGAGGATGACATCTGTGCTGCCACTCCTCTGTAAACTTCCATACCACACCAACAGAAGGATATTTGATCCCCAACATCAGATTTAACGACCAGACCCAGATTGGCAGTGAAATAGGGTTTTCAATATCTCCGGTTCCCAGGTCAATCATTTATCACTAGGCCATTGTGGTTTTCACCAGTTCAGGAATCATCCTTGGCATTGAACAGCGGTTCAAAAGTCTACCATTAAATAGCTCTCGAGTTGTTTCAAAATGGGACGTTGATATAACTGGACGCAAGGAATCGTATGTATCCGATAATCGCAAGTCACGAACGGATTTTCCTGTTTATGCCGCGAATAAATCAAATGCGGTTACATTTCACGGTTGAGATTCGGAAAGTTTCGCTTCAGTATTTGAGAAAGACTCCAGGCCGTCGAGATCACAGACGTCCTAAAGCAGCTTATGCTCCCTTTCTCACTGTCGCTGCTAGTAAATTGAAAGTGTTTGCATAGCCGTTTACAAACTGGGAGCATTTTATGTTTAGAAAACGTTCTCAATTTGTGAACAGTTTAGTATTTGATGATGTCGTGTCAGCGTAACCACGGAAAGGATGTGCAGTAGCTCCTGAGGGCAGAAGTCTGACTTCTAGCTCATATGAAGATGACACTAACACACTCGCTTGCGCAAATCCTTCTTTTACGCAGGGGCTCTTTCACACACCTCACAGATAAAATACAGAGTGAAGAACAACCATGCTCGAACCAGGACTCGAACCCGGGACGTCCAGTTCACTTCACTTCTTCCGGGATCGCCCAGCCAGATCCCCTTTAATAGCAGTCGGCCATAACAAATCCTGTCGATACTGCTACGTTCAGTGGTGGCGGGGTGGTCGGCTGTACGCAAGAAGAAAAAGAAGCCAGATCACTTTGCCTAGGGGAAGACGCGCTAACCCTAGGCCGGGATGCCCGCAATTTAGTAATTTAACGTAATAAATGCAGTCCAGTCATTATTAATTTATACTATATTTCTCATTCAAATCGCTTCTATCGGAGGGGGAGGGGATACCTCAGATATGACAATGAGAAGCTTTCTTTATAGTGGTAGGTTCTCGCTATTCTGCTGGATGTAGGATCACTATTGATGATGGGACGTACCTCCTATGGGATAAGTTGTACCCTAAGGTTGATGACCCTTAGTGGATCAACCAAGGATTAACAGAAGTGCCTTTCCGTAGGTATTTTTAACAACAACAAAAAAAAACTCCTTCAAAATGATGCACCGTTTTGAATGGTACATGAAAGGAACCTTTCTAGTGTACAGGGTTAATAAAATCAAATATCACAAGCTAAATGGAGTCTACGCGAATATAGACTTAAATTTTATCGTGTTAATATGAGTTCATTAAATTTACTTCGCAATTTGCGGCCCTTTTTTTTAAATAATAAACAAGATCTTTAAAATTCTTACTCTTAATTTTAAAATTTGAAACACTGCTGCCTTAACTTTGTAATAAATGTTAAACATGAAAATATATTTCTGATTTAAGATGGATCGGGGGCATTTATTCTATTCTATTCCTACAACTAATTTAATTCTAAGAAATATTCTTTTACAATCTTTCTAAAAAGTTAATTCGAAATTCAACAAAAATATCATTTAATGGGCCAACATTTAGCCGGAAGTCTTTATACGATATGAATACGACACTGAATGAGTTTCTTCTTGTACAAATCTGACCATCAGTGTTTACAAATTCGAGTTCCGTATTTTATTATTACGTGAAATACTCAACAAAAGCAAAACAGAAAAACAACGTTGCGCTACAATTCTTTAACAGGTTATTGAACTTCCAAAAACTCCGTAAAAATAATGATATCCTGATGGAGAAGACGGATTATACATGTTCCAAACATCGAAGAAATGCGAAGGCATTTCGCAGAAAACCATTCATCACTTCTATTTACAATTTCCTATTCCGCGAGAAAATTCATTGAAAGTGCGGCAAAAGACATTTAATATCTGTAAGCCCTTTCTTGATTGCGATTAACCTGTTTTTATGACTACTCTGCTAAAGCGCGAGTGAATGGAATTTGTTAACTGGCCGATAATAAATCTCAATGCTATCTTTTTTTTTTTTTTCATTCCGGATCAGACACGAATAACAATAGCAATAGCAAGTTAGAAAGACAAATCTTTTCGATTAAAATAAAGGTACATATGGGTAGAGAGATAAATATATAGGGGAATGATGATAAATATAAAAGTGGATTATGAGATGCTTTTGATAATTCCTCTTGAAAATAACAAAAAAAATTCTTACTTTTTGATATAAGGAAGAAGAAAAATTATTTTTGTATTCTGTAAACGGAAAAAAAAATGGATGGGAAAAAAAAATCAGAAATTAGTATAGCAAATGAGTTCTTAGAAAAACACAATAAATCTTCATGCTCTTGTGGCTGTTGTTACTTATGGCACTTGACATCGACAAGCCCGCTGACGAAGTTTGTTTGCGTAGTAGCTTCTGAGGGTAAAGGCCCCTGAGCACCCGAGGGCAGAAGTCTGACTTCCAGCTCATATGAAGATGACACTCACACACTTACTTGCACAACCCCATTTTACAGGGGGAGGGGGGGGACTCTTTTACACACGGAACCCAGGGTAAAGAAGAACCCTGCCTGAACCAGGACTTGAACCCGGGATGCCCAGATCTTGGGGAACACGCGCTACTCCTAGGCCAGGAAGCCGGTCCGAAATATGCTAGATATTTTTGACCGGGTACTAAGAAATGCGTGTTATGTTAAAGCATTGGGATACGAATTTCAGTTAAGGCATCCGACAAAGTTCGGAGACAAATTAAAAAAAAATAATAATATATAAATTTTTTTTATTGTTTCAAATAACTAAAACAGACTTGAAAGATCACTATTAGAAGAAAAAAAATACACTTATTTCCTTTAGTTTTTGAAAAGTAAAAAAACCTGCTTATTTAAGGAAAATTTAGTAACATTTTCAATGTTAGGAAAACAGAGTAAATTAAAAAATAATGGAAATATTTCATTTTTATTTCACTTATATATAGCTCAAAGTACATCAATTATAACAGACCACAAGATAAAAATTATTTTAATAAATAAAAATTTTATGAGCCAAACTAGTTTGATACCTTGATATTGTTTTTTATGAATCTGGAAAAGAAAATTCTAAGAGCGATTTAAAGAAATACGATGCGAGTTACAGGCAAGATTAGGATTATGAAGTTGATTTTACCCTCAGCCAATTATAAGATTCCAGTAAAATCAGGCATGCGCAGAAGGAAGATTGCGCATGCGCTGAAAGAACAGACAATAGCAAATACCTGGTACTTTATAGTTTCTGCGTATGCATGGTCTTACTGGATGGATTGTAGCTGACTGAATGTAAACCTTACTTCAATCTTAAATTGTTCTTAAATTAATTGAAATGTTTGATTTAATTCAGATAAACTCAAGGATTGTGGTGGTAGCTTGACCCGTCACGGGAGGGTCCAAAGTTCAAATTTGGTACCATCAGAAATGTGCAATATATATGCGCTTGATGGATGCTGAATCTGACGTAAAATTCAAACATCCTTTCATGGTAGGCGTGAGCTCGAGATTAATCCCCGGCTTCAAGTCTAGGGGTTGGCGGTTCGAAACCGATTCCATGAAAGGTCCATCTTTTTGTATACCTGGACCTCGGTACATCTCTTGAGCGTCAATCGACCTTCCGGTGGTGTAGCGCAGCCTTCTTCTCATGTACAATAGACCACCCCGCCACCACTGAACGAAACAGTATCGGTAGGATTTGTTGCGGCTGCCTCTGTCTTATCATAATACCGGCCGATTCACCGAACTGTCTTCCTTTTCGAGGGGTGTAGTGTGGCCTGATGGCAAAGGCAGGCTCAGCTTCGGTAACAGAGGATTGCTTTTTGAGACGGCTTTCGCGGAAGGACTACCGTTATATGAGCTCAGAACACTTTGATTTTGCCGGTAATTTTCATGCTGTTATGTAAGTTTGGAGCGAAAGATGCCAGCTCAGGTGTCGTCCTTGACATCTGAAAGCGATTAGAATTACAAAGTTCTCCTTAAAATAGCTTTCGTATAGCCTCGCAATATCTCGTTAATCTAAGAAAACTAAACTAGAACTGGCATCTGGGATATACCTGTTTATACGGCTTAGTTCTACGGTAACGGGATGACTGGTTGTAATAAAAAAAAGTCCCTCCACACTAAACTATTGACAGAGGTCTAGCAATAGCTGAGAAAGGGAATCATAGCAGACCCTAGCGTTAGTGATCAGATGCTTTCCCGAAACATATTACTAGCGAGATCAGGTCACTTTTTAAAAAAAAAATATGATAAAATAGCTTAAATCTTACACAATATTCCAGGTATTATTTACTCTCGTTTTGCTGTTGACAGTAGTGAATTTCCTAATATGCTGCTAGGCAAAAGGGTGGCTGCAGACAGGTGGATTAAAAATTATTGTTATCTTATTTGTGAAATAAATAAATTTATCAGGAATAGGAAATTTTTTAAATATAAAATATTAGAACTGCAACTGTGAATTGAATGAATTATTAAAATTAGTAATTAAAAATCTAAGTAATTACTTTCTTATAATTCATTGGAAAATCAGTTATTCTTTAAGTATTTATATTGTATTTGACTTGACTGGCGCTGTAAACTTAATAATTTTTTAATAATATATTCGGCTGAAATTTTATTGATTTTTTTAAATCATTCATAATAATTATATACTTAAATTTTCTAGCCAGGAAAATATTACAAATTATTGTCACTTTTTTTAGAAATTTTATTATTTTAATTATATTTGAATTAATAATTTTAAAATAACTAAATAATAACATATATATATTCAAGGATTGCTAAAATGAATTATAAGCATGTTCTATAAGTTAAAAAGGGGTTAAAATATATAACTAAATTAATCAAAAATCAAAAGAGGGGCTTTATAACATGCATAGGGTTGCAAAATATTGACATCCGCCACTTATTATCAATGAAAATCATAGATGATGAAAACATATACTTTCTGGCCGGCACTTTCATTCACTACGCCACTGCCCCTCCGCCACTTCCACTACTTCCATTCATTTCGTTTATTTCATTAGATCCGTACTAAAAGTTGACAAAAATGTCGAAACCACATTCCAGCAACTCAACATGTAACAAAAAAAAAAAAAAAAGATAAAAAAGAAGTGAAGAGAAGGAGGGATAGAAGAGGCGTAACCAGTTTCTTCATCAACTTGTCTCATGCTCTGCACGTGCACGGCTGGCCATTTCCGTGTCCCTCTGTCGCATCCGAACGTCACGTGAAAAAGATAGGTTACAGTTGCAGAGTACCTGGCAGCATTTATGAAATTATGATCGCCTCCCCTCCCCCTCCCCTTTCTGAGCGAGAATGAAAAAGAAGAAAAACAGCGGTATATTCATTATCGCTTTCATGTTTACAGAAACCTGCTTTTTTTCCCCCTTAGTATATCACGTTAGATAAAGAGTCGAGTTATATATTTTTATTCCAGGTATTCGGTAGGAAGTGAAGAAAGATTATCTGGGTATTTTGTCGGCTGGATTTGGAGAAGGAAAATACGATATGACATAAACTGATCCTAGGAGATAACGATACAAAGAAAACAGAAATCAATGGTGTCTGAATGTTTGTCATCATATTTGGCGCTTAGAACAGAAACATAGAATAGAATATAACATGAACAAGAAGCAAGATATTATTTCTTTCAAATCACTTGAGCTACGAATTTTTTTAAACCCCTCATTAGGAGTCTCATTTTTATTTGGACATGAATTTAAACAAAAAGTAACATATGATGAAGAAATATAAAAATGTATAGCAACATATCATTTCTTAAAATCTTTTAAGACACAAACTCATTTTTACTCTCCATTAGATGATGCATTTTAATTTGGGAATTTATTATTATTTCCATCTATAAAAGGAAATAGAAAGCAGTCTGAGGTATTTAAGCATGCCAAAGTGATTTCTGTCATTTCAATTAATTGATACTTTAATATAAATGCCGATTTAATTATCGGAAATTTTATTATTTCATTAACTGTTCTCGTATGTCATTTGTGCGTAAGCCATGAAAATAAGATCAGACTTTATATTAAAATCTTGATTTAAAAAATGCAAGAAGATTCTCCCTGAAAATAAACTATAAAGCTTATTTTCAGGGAGAAGAATGGTCACCTATTATCATATTTATTCACGTATAACTAACAATCTTAGAAAAAAGAATGAACGATATTAACTGAAAAACTATAAACTGTCATTAATATGGTTTCTCTGCTCAGTACATTTCATAGTGAGAAAGATAGTTTTACAGAAATCGTAAAGGTTGTT
This sequence comes from Argiope aurantia, assembly GCA_026543865.1. Lineage (NCBI taxonomy): Eukaryota > Metazoa > Arthropoda > Arachnida > Araneae > Araneidae > Argiope > Argiope aurantia. The sequence continues at coordinate 74,078 of JAPMOR010009221.1, forward strand.
GGCTAGATATCGAGTCAATTATTCCGGCCTTATCAATACACTTGGCGATTTGGCGACAGAAATGAAGCATCTAGAATTTTCAAAAATCTTAGTGATACCACTATTACGTCTCTAATCACACTCATTTTGTCCTATCACTGAAAATGACTGCAGATGTCATTTGTTAAACGTTTTGGATGTGTTTTATAATACAAAGCGTCAGTATTTTTTATTGAGCCATTTCTTAAATAATAAAATTCTTTAAAAATACAAGAACAGCAGAAAAAATCAACCACACAACATCATTCGCATTATTCACTCATTTTAATTAGAAACAGAACATTCTATTTAATATTTAGGGTTGAAAAATATTCATACATATTTAATTTTTTTGAAGTTTTATTTAAAAATTACTCAGATTACAAAGTTATCAAGAATTAATTGGATAAAATTTTCTTCTGAATAATATTCAGAAAAAGAGTTAGCAAGGCATTTCACTGACCTCCTTAGGGGAAAAATCTTGCTGAGTATTTTCTATAAGACTTAAGTCTCTGTTAATATAATTTAGTTCTTTTATAAGGTTATAAGTGTTAACTTCTACAAAGTGAAGTCTTGCGGAATTTCGTCAGCTGATGGTGGTTTCTCTCCTTGGTCCCTTCATAGTCATTATCCTCATTGCACGCTATCATCTTTTTGATTTATCCGTTCATGGCAATTTGTTTCTTCTGTAGCTATCTGTCAGTTTGCTTCAATTCAGATGTTACAGTAACATCGATGCTGAACCACATGAATTTCGAAATTTCTTACTAAAAGCGATTTGTTGATCACTAGAACGAACCATTTTTCTATGTATTCCAATCTGCTGCTATTTTTATCAGTACTGATCAACTGATTGATCATTTCATTTTTGGTACAGAGGTTTTGCGTTTCTAATCCTACTTGGTCTGAAAGATTAGAAGGAGAAGTTAGTATTTTTTGCTAATCAAGATGATTTTAGGACAATTTGGTGTTGTTTGGGGGTAGAAGTGAGGCCTAATTACTATATATAGAGATAAATTGATTTTCTGACGAACTGTTGGAGGAAACAGACTTACATTTATGCTTTATTTCAAAGGGAAACAGAAAAAGTTTTAGAAACTAGACCAACATATTGACTTTTATTGTTGGTATACTGTGAGTTCCATTCAATGTAATTTAAACACCAGGCAGTAAAATGTTTTTAAAACACAGTTAACAACCTGATTCATTCCTTGCAGTCAGCCTATAAATGGCAGATCCAAAACAAGAAATAAGATACGATATGACAACGAACCACACTACTAGTATATTGCTGTACTTTCCTCTGAGATAAAGAATTAGTTAAATTTTATTTCAGAGACCGATTGATTTATTTGCATATCCAACATTTATTGTATCTATTTATTCCAAATTTAAATAAATGACAAATCAACACAGTGTAGAAAGAACTTTTGAATATGTCAAGAAACATGAATTATGATTGTATTGGATAAGAAATTTACTTTTTAAGTGGAAAACAAGAGAATTATCAATATATTTGATGCATCATGATAAAACAGTTCATAAAGCTTTGCCGGCTCGTCTGTTTATCTGATAAGCAGTTCGGTTAAGAAGATGTCATGTTCTGGTGGTACTCGGTGAAAAATATAAAAGACAAGGCGGGTGATAAGAGCAAAAAATAAGTGCGAAAAGATATACGATCTGTCCTCCCAATGGATAAGATAGGCCGTTTTTAACTCCATGTGAAGATAATGGGACGCCCTAAAGTTTGAATGAGATTACACAAGCACTGATCTTTTGCCCTTGAATTTGTGCCAGGTATAAATAGAAGCTGGCCAATCACAGCCTGTCATTCCAGAGGCATGCATTCACTACACACCTTTCACTCGGGTAATTACAAAAGCCGTATGATACTCAATAGTTCGAGGTGTGAGTTGAGTTACCTTGCATAACCTTGGATATGCAAGTTACTCCAAAAAAATCCACTTAGGTTGAGTAAATATTGAATAAACAATTCATAACATACACATCAGATTTTCAACATAAATGATTCATATGAATGCAAACAAAACCCCTACTTAGCCAGAGGCCATGCGGAAAACTTGATGGGGCCACTAAAAGGCAAATTCATCTAGTAAGAAGGAACAAACGACACTTGATAATATTGGACACTAGCAAACAACAAAGGACCCCCTAGAGGAAGCGCATATTGGCCCAGAAGAAAAAAAACACTACATTTTACATTACATATTCAATTGTGAAACATTGAAAATGCATTAAATACATTAAATGTAAGTTAACTTTTTACATTAGGAGAAGACTAAAGACAAGAGCTTCGACATTTATCCTTAATTGAACATTTAATATCTGGAATTTTTAAGAGTTCTTCGACTTCAAGAGACATTCAATTTCTTGGTCATCTGAATCTTAGTTCTTAGCATAGTGCGCAGTCTTTTAATGATGATTTATATAGATGTAAATTTTCGTCATTTATTAATTGTTGATGCATATTATTGTTTATGCACATATGATAAAGCAGTGCAAATGTCTTCAAATTTATCAACAGGTAATATTCAGGTATGTTTGTATCAATGGTTTATATAAACTCGTTCATTGAATTGCTCATAAGCCATAAATCCAATTAAAGATACATCGGCATTCACCAGAAAATAATCCTTTGAAATCAACTTGAATGCTGCCACCTTTTCTTAATAATTTCATTCATTTAAATAAGCAACCAAGTCGTAAAATGCGATGCGAAATTGCTGGGAATTTAACCCCCAAACATCTGCTTAATACATGGCATAATACATAACTGCATTGTGTCGAGGCAAACTTCATTATCAGTAATAATGAGCCGGCACTATACGATAAACTGAACCTTGATCCAAATGTTTCATCCAAAGTTTGAATCAAACTGATACTTGTGTATTAACGGCTTGCCACTGGAGAACAATAGTTACAAAAGATCGATCTTTGACGTGAACCTAACTTGCGATATTTGCTAATTTTTTTGATGATTAATTGCTAACATGTGGTTAATACTCAAGCAAAAAAAAAAAAAAAAAGTCGAATATGCAGTTTGAATGTTTTTTTTTCCGACCAATTGAAAGCAAATTTGATTTAATACCCCAACTGCAATCATAAGCTTACATACCAAATCATGTTTATTTAATTTATTAAGTTTTTGAATATCACATTTGCATTCATGAGAACACACAGATCTAAAGATGGTTTTAATACGGAATTTGATACGAATCTATACTTTAGAGACTACATTAATTAAATTAAATTAAATTAAATTAAATTTATTTTACCTATTTTGTTACTTTTTGAATTATTGCGTTTATATGCCCGCAAAAGTACAAGCAGATAGGTATTCGTTTAGTTTCAGTTTGGTTTAGTTATATTAACGTCCCGTTTGAAGCAACACTAAGGCTATTTTGGGACAGACCTCGTAATTTTGAACCACGGTCAGATGACGAGGACGACACCTGAGATGGCACCCCCCTCTCCACACCACACCACACCAGCGGGAGGACGTTTGGTCATTACGGATTTAACGTGCAACAGACCAGATAGGTATTCGATCCCCAGTAGACAGATTTGGTTCCAAATTCGAAATGGATCAACGTTATAGATGCTAAACCTGCATTCCTAATTTATTTGTTTAATAAATAACGTAAATTCTTCACGTAGCGTAGTTATCGTATACTTGGACAGCAGAACAATCTAACTTGCTCTGAATGGATTTTATTTCAAATTTAATAGCAATGTACATATTAAGTGTAAATACCCTGCACCAAATTTTATATGTCTATTCCAAATCGTTTTCAGTTATCGTAGACAAATAGATACAGCAACAAATAGTCATAATTTAAACAATGGCTTTTCGAACTCGGGTAGGTCTGAAGCTTGATATGTGTGCAGGAAGACAAGGAGAAAGCTCCGGAATTGTCCACTTTGTTGCTGGGGCCAACTACCTCGAAAAGGATATCAGTTTGGTGAATCGGTCGGTGTTATGAACGGTTTTTGATAAAAACAGCAATCGGCCACAACAAATCCTGTCGATACTGCTACGTTCAGTGGTGGCAGGGTGGTCGGTTGTACGCAAGAAGAAGAAATAAGGTTTGAAACGCAGAGTTTCGTTAAACACTTCAGTTCGAATTTTTTTGATGATTGCGGTACTTTCTCTTAGTATACTTCGTATATGAGAAAGTAGAGAAATAATAATAAATAAAAGAAGAGAGAGAGAGAGAAAACAAGAAAGATCGTTTAGAATTTGAAACTGGGAATATAAAACACATCGCGCTGATTCTCCAATACAAAACACCTGAGATCTTTCCACAAAATCGCTTTGCCAAAGGTCAGTTATTGATTAAAAATTCAGAAGTATTGTTCTATAAGTTTGAAAAAAAAAGACTAATAAATATTTGCAGGAGTTTAATAGTATCGTATAAGAACATCTTAGTTTCCTACACGATTTTTCACCGAAAACTCATGGCAAGGGTCATTTATTGATTAAAAATCTAAAAGTATTGTTCTATGAGTTTGAAAAAAAAAAGAGCAATAAATATTCTCAGGAGTTTATTAGACTCATATAAAAACATCTTAGTTTCCTACACGATTTTTCACCGAAACCTCCTCATTAGAGTAGCACCCGTTTAGCACATTCGCTGCATTGATAACGAATTCAAACGTTTCTCACTAAAGCACTTGAGAAAGAAGTGCTCCCAAGATTCTCTGAGGACCAGGAGATAACTGGCACTTTCTCCCTAGCAAACAGTGAGTTCTTCCGGTTTTTATCCATTGTCATCTGGATTCGCACTTACCTTACAGGCCAATAAAGAAGGATTTTTTTTTGCGTTTATTTTTTTAATCTGACAGATGTGTATTGTTAAATTGAATTCTGGTTTTTTTTATTATCTATTATCCTTTCCACCGGTAGATTTATTTTTGACGGCATAGATACGCGTAATAACTATTTTTTTCTCAAATTTTTACTTTTTATTTAATTTGGTTAAAATGATATAGATCTGACTCTTTTTTTTTTAAAAAAAATATTTGCAAGGTATTTGAAAGCAGAATAGAAATTTGATCGTGGCTTTGATAATTTGTATGAGTTTCATGTTTGAAAAATAAATTTTGATAAATTCTCCAAATACTAGCACTTTTTTTTCGTTTTTGTATAAAATCACAAATATACCAGTTTATAAAAAAAATTTGTAAATTGTTTTAATTTTGATAATGATCTTTTTTATTTTTTCATTGCTGATTCTAAAAATAGAACAAACAAGTAATTTATAAAACAAAATATTTTAAGTCCATTCCTACTTAGGTCAACAATTTTTTTATTTCAGTTACTTTTTATTAAATAATTACAAAATTGGTGACAAACTTGGCGACCATTTGGCGACATGACGGTGGATTTGGCGACTTTGGTAACCAAATAGAAATTACTGGACAAATTTAATTAATTAATTAATATTTGAAAAAGAAACTGTATTAACATAAAGTGTCATCCACTACAAATTTTAAAAAATGTATTTGAACTTGTGGATGAATAAAGAATATTTTATTCACGATTGAAAATTTGAACAAGATATATATATATATATATATATATATATATATATATATAGAGAGAGAGAGAGAGAGAGAGAGAGAGAGAAAGAGGGAGCTAATAGTAGAAATTGAAAAAAAAAAAAAACGTGCCTTTCTATTATGAAAGGTTTTTCCACAAAATGATTTCATATTTTAAAATAAATAAAATAATCTCATATTGTTAGTTTTTATTCCTTTATAAATAGACACTTTGAATTTATATTTAAACTCTATTCTTACAATTTAAATGATAAATGAGCTTATAAAAAAAGGGGGTGCAATTGTAATAAAGATTTTTTTCCTCGGAATTTCTTTTTCATTTCTTTCTATTGAATTTGTAGTGAATGACAGTTTTTCAACAATCACTAATAGTTGGTCATCATATTGATATTCCACTTGCGCTATTCAGCTGTGTTATGTGTTAGTTACTTCAGCTTTAAATAAAAAATGTTTCTTTTCCGTATTTTTAATAATTAGAATTTTCAGAAATATTTTGCAAATGCTTACAAGAATGTAAATACTGATTTTCCTTATCAATACTATTAAGACTTCTGCTGACGTATATCAACATTCAGTTTTGTATATAATAGCTAGAATCAGATTTTTTCATACATAACCAGCAAGGATTAGTTATTTTCATACAAGGATAAATTTTTCCATTTTCCAATAAAGCTGTTTTAAATTTTATATTTTAAAACTTATATTTTCTTATTCAGCAAAAAGATGTTATTTTCAAATATTTCTAGCAAAGATGTTTTTATGCGTATTGGCCAAAAAGTTATTTCTCTTACATTTTCATCAAATATTTTGCTATACATACCCAGCAAAAGTAAGTTATTTTCCTTCTTTTCCAGATATTTTCACATATTTCTAAAAACACCATTAAAACAATGATAACATATGAATAGCAGTTTACGTATGTCTAGAGGCTTCTAGAATACACATTACTGAAACCAATAATCGATATTCTATGAAATTTGATTGAATAAGTTTTGGAGCAAATAAATGAATATTTGGATATTTATTTATTTATTTTGGCGGAAGATCCATGTTCGGCCATGCTGCGCCAAACAAATAATACTGTTAACAGACTCATTGTGGCTTACAAATACTACTTAAAATTATAAAATATTAATAGCTTATTTTTGTAATCTCATTAGGTTGATTAATTTTTTTAAATTTGCTACCCGAGAGCCATCCTTGGCCGTACTGAATCCTCATATTGCAACGAAATAAACTGTATTAAATAATTAAAACATATGGACATTAAAGAACTTTTTATTTAGCGATAGTTTGCATTAGGTCCGTAAGTGTATGCATGTTAATTTTCGCAACAACTGCCCAAAGTTTTTTATATCCACAGTCATACACGCTTCACAACGGCAACTCAACACCTTTCAAAAATTCCAGGCCTTTTCGTGGACGTTTACAGCAGCGACTGAGATTCTTGCGATAAAGTCGGTTGCAGAGTCAACAGATTTCTAGTAGATCAAAAATTTGACGGTTTCCGGCAATAATAAAAACTTGACTGGATAAAGCAGGCAGTCCTGGGAATCATGGGGTGGGTCGACCAAGCCCAATTCATCGAGGAGCAGACGTACTGTTCAACTAATTACATATTGAACTGGGACTTCCTCGTGCCGGAATCACATTAGAAGCCAAACAGACACTGGGCATCTCCTCTAGAAAAATAAAAGAAAGAAAAATGTTCCAGTGAGGCTATAAGAGGTATGGGCTGATTAAGTAATCAGCAATAATGCCTCCCAATCACCGAGAATCGTTGTTTGGCATCCTGTGGTCGCAACATTGTAAGTTGTTGTGGATCTACACATGAACATTTTGTGATTAAAAATCCTTCACGAGAGAGAGAGGCTTCATCTGTTAAACAGAATGAAAGTTGGAAGCATAAATCTTTGATCAATTATCTTTTGATAACAAAATCAAGTTGAAACATATATCAAAGGTAAGAATGGTGCCTACAGAATGCAAATGTTTTTGGACGAAGGACATTCAGATTCCATGCACCGTCATCGTGTAGCCCTATACGGATTATTATCATTCAGTCTCTGGAATGATAATAATCAAGCGATTCTAGAGCAAATACGTTCGAATTCATTTCTTGGAAGAGTGACCAGACATAAGCCCAAGAGAATGATTCCATTGCTTGATCTCTAGCAATCTAACCACTCAAACGGCTATTTATTGGAGATCACAGTCTAATGAATAGTCAAACATGGTCAAACAAACTTGATATTTGTCCAGTTTACCGACAAACTGTCGGTAAACTAGACAGGCATCAAAGCACCCCAGGAAACCGCGAAAGGGAAAAAACAGGGGGAAGCATGCCCCTCCTGAAGATTCTCCGGTCGTTGGAACACGGCTTTAATGATTCGTCACACACCGCCAATGAGTGGCTGCCTACGAGAAGCAAGAATCAAACAGAGCGGCAACAGCTTCTCATGGAGAGTTCCCTCGATTGGCGTTAACGGGTGGGAGAATCATGCGGATGGCAGAAGACAAATGGGAGGGTAGACTTGTAGGCAGTAAAGATCACTGGAAACCTCAGGAGTGAGATATTCGGGCTTATCAAAGTAGGTTAGTCCCTGAGGGAGTTGAGTTTGGACTTGATTTCATGTGTCAATTTTCCTAACTCTTATGCGGTGAGCAATTTAATGAAATTTTGTTTATTGGTATGTGTTTATTAGCATTAAGTTATTTCATTTACGTTTTATTACTGAAATTTCCTGTTTTGTTACTTATATAACAATGAATTTACTTTCAATGTATTAAGTAAAAATGAGATTATGACACAGTTATTAATAATTCAGCATAATTTTATGTCCTTCAAATTATTTTTAAAAATACCAGTATCTTTTTTAAAACTTTATATCCAAATTTAATTAAAAGAAAATAAAAAAAATAATTAATGTAATTATTTTTAATCGATTAATAAAACAACCAAACAGTAATAATAAAAGACTATGGCAAAAAATTAAAACATGAAATATAATATATAGAAAGAGAGTTTAAAGAGACCGCCACTATTTCATTAAAAGCTTCGAACATATTAAAGAAATATCACTATCTTCGAAAATCTTCGCATAAATTCTTTTCCTTCAAAGAAAAACAAATAATTCTTTTAGACGTATTAATATAAAATATTTAAATAGATTATAAATGGTAGTAAAAGAAGTCCATTAAACATAAATGAATCGGAAATAATGTAAACAACATCTAGATATAAAATCAAATAACTGTTAGATATAATTTATCAAGTCTACCGGTCTATCCGGTTAAAATTTCCGAGATAAAAGCCATCAAAGTGCGAGCCAAATTCAGATAAAACATTTATTAAGCTGAATCATTTTCTTTCATATAAATATCTGAAAGGTGTTAAGCCGTTATTAGATATGATATAACACAGATGACTGAATAACAGCAATCTGATGCCTCATGAATCAAAACAATCTCCTCGGTGTTAAATTTAGACAAGTTTGCATGTCCCAAGTCCACGAAGCTAACAATGTTACCAAATATGTAACAATTCCCCTTGACTGTTGTATCCTTTGAACCTGGGATGCCGAAACGAAAAAAACACGGTACATTTTTTAAAATATGCCCTTAATCCATCACACCTGTCGCAGAAGCTTCAGTAATCTTATCTGGCTGTGTAATTTACTTGCATGAAAAGGACCGTTCGAGCTGAAAGTGATATCTCTTTCATTTACTGCACCCTGATTATGTTTTCAAAAGAGAAGGATGTCTTCAGATAGCTACTTTAGGTCAATATTTTGAGTCGGTCAATTTTATTTATTACACCCCGAGGGATTTAGGAAAGATTTGGTGGAAAAAATAACACGGGTTTTGTTGTTGTAAATGAAAGTTTTTTTTTTTTTAAATAGTTACTTGTTCAAAATGTCATCAATTGTCAGAATTTATTTGATATTGAAAGATATTATTTTGGTTTCTATTTTGTTATAAGAAATGAAAAGCTGTAGAGTTTTGTTGTAAATGAAGAATTTAATTTTTTTTTGAACTGGTTACTTGTTGAAGATGTCTAGCTTCTTACTTTGTTGAAAGAAATGAAAAGCTATAGCATTTTGTTGTTGTAAATAAAGAATGTGTTTTTGAACTGATTACTTGTTGAAAATATCAATAATTATCATAATTTACTTGATAGTGAAAATGTTCTCAAAATATTATTAGGTTTCTACTTTGTTAAAAAAATGAAGAGCTGTAGAGTTTTGTTCTTGTAAATGAAGAATTTTTTTTGTTGAGCTAGTTACTTGCTGAAAATGTCATCAATTATCAATTTTTTTTTGATTTTTTGAGTTTTTATTTTTATAAGCGAAATGAAAACTTAAAAGAACCGATTAGAATGCTTAGTTTACTAAAATAAATTGTTTAGCATGTGAGATATTTTAGTTTTGACTTCTTAAATTTGAACCACAAGTAGATGACCAGAACGTCAGCTCAGCTGGCAAAGAAACTTATTCCTATTTACATATTTACCGAAATAGAAACAATTAGTACAATTAATAATAAACAATATGCAATTAAAATAAATCATTAATGTGATAGTAAAATTAAAAATATGTTGAAATGTGAAGTTAAATTCACTAGCCTACTGAAAGAGGGGTTTCATATTGCATAGGGTCGAAAAGGACCTAAATCTGCAATCCAGGTAGAGTCATAAATGTCTTCTTTGAAGATTTAATCTAAAATATGAAAGTAATCTATCATTTTGGTGTAAAAATCAAATGCCAAATTTCATCCATGTAGCTCATTGCTGTTTTCTCTCGAAGTTTCTAAGACGCGTAGAATCCTTAGAATCGGGAATTCGATTATTTTAAAACACTTTCTATTTTCATATTTCCTATAAGAAAAAAAAATAACTCAGATATATTATGCCTTTATCTAAATGTAGATGTTAGTTTGGTTTGAATATTTATGAAACACATGACAACCGAATATAATGGCTGCCTTTTAATCGCTTTATTTCTGCCTGGATAGTTTACAAATAGAAACTTCCAATAGAATGAGATACAAAAGAATAAACAGCTTAGAGTTGGCAATTGGTAGAAAAAATCAACAAATAAAATACCGCCAGATTGAGACAGAATAAAACCCTCAAGCCAAATCTGCCTGCTAATGACATTTTTATAGCTGTAGATGGATATATTTTTTATATTTTGAATATTCTGTATTGAAAAACCAATGTGGAAAGGAACGCGGTAATAAATTTCTTTTTGGTATTAAATCAAATACAATAGATTTTCTGTTCAACGAAAGTTCATTAAACGAGTTTTCTATTTAACGAAATTTTCTATAGAGCCTTGATTTTGAATGAATTTTACACGTTAATTACTCTCCCATATTCAAAGATATGATATACATTTAACAAAGCTTTCCCAACATTCATTTTTTTGTAACATTTCACGATTTTGCATTTGTCAAGTAAAATCGCCTCCCATGGACGTACTGCTTTTGCACTATAGCAGAAAGTAAAGAATTATCAAGAGTATCTATATGTTGATAAAAATATTCTGATTGTTAAATAACTTACGAAGCTTGTCGTATTACAAAGTGTTAAGAAAATTGGTGAGGATAGTGTATTGAATAATGAAGATAATGATGAAAAGATTTAAAAAAACATCCACAAGCAGAAATGCTTACAGTACTTTTTATCATACAAAATTGTTCTCAGTTTCAAGAAAAATTAATAGAATATACGTAATATTTTAAAAAATGTAATTATTCTTATGAAACAGTTGTCACTATATAAAATCGGTGCAAAGCAAAATTAAACATTTTATAGTTTAGGGTAAGTGTTAAAATCAATAAAATAATCAATTAGATTTTAATTTTAGTCTTTTTTTCTCTCTTTTTTACAAATTTCTATTTAACGAAATTTTTTTATAATGAAGCTTTAAAGTAAAACGATGAGATTTCGTTAAATAGAGTTTACTTTGACTTTTTGCAAAAAATAAATGAATGCATAATTGTAAATCATACATGCCTATTAATCTGCAATAGTATAAATAATATATTCATTTAGAAATATTCTGCAATAATTTTAATACTTTACAAGGCGAAAAAAATTGAAAATTTACTTCACTTATCAGTCAAACACCAATATTTAAAGATTGGATAGAACGAAAACTTTTTTAGTTTAGTATCTTGGAAGTATATTTATTCAGCTATCTGCAAAATTTCAAGCCAAGTCGATAAATTTTAAATTAGAAGATCTTATCGTTATACCACTTTTTAGCTAAAAAACACACTTTTTTTTTTCAATATTTAAAGCAATTTTGACATTTAACTGTTACATTTTGATTAATGTTTTTCCATTTACTTTTTGCGAAATTTCAAATATATAACAATTTTGCAGCTTTGTTTTCAATCATCCCGAATTTAGTCACATCTTAAATGCTTAACTTCTGTGCCAAATGTTCTTGCTAGAGGTTTTAATATTTTTTTAGTCACAGTGTTTAGTCACAATCATTTGCGCTAGTACAGAAAGAAAATTCTCAGAATGAACTTCGTTTAAAATTTAATATATCTCTGTAAATTAGGTGTTATGACCATATACCAGATTTCATCCATCCAGCTCAAAGTCTTTTTTTTTCACAGAGGACAGACATAATTCAAAAAGTGTGTTTTGGGAAGTGTGGACTTCGCGAGCTCGAAATTTCGAAAATCTCGAGTTCGAATTTTCTGATGATTAAAAACTTTCTCTTTGTGCACGAGGAAGTAAAAATCCACTTAGTTTAAAATATTGTGTAACATTCCTCCCCTGTAAAATTATAAATTCTTCATCATTTCTTCTTTGCTTTTTTTTCGTGACCTTCCAAATTTCCAGAAAGAACAGCCCACCGCTGAGAACAAAAATGATATTCTAGGAAAATTGCGGTTATCGTGCTGATCGAATAAAATTCTATTTCCCCAAGGTATAACATGTGCTTATACTTGTTCCAAAGCACCTAATTTAAAATCTATCAAAACCAAACTAATTATAAAAAAAAAGTATTGGTAAGTCTCAGATTTGCTCAAAATGCTAAAGTTGTTTAAAATTAAGTTGTTTGAATGATAAATGGTCTGGTGGTTTTTCAAAAAAATTCTGGAAAACGATCAATGTTTTCCTTTCATGGTCACTGTCTAGCTTAAGTAATTATAGTAATCTCATTAGAATCTATGCCATCATTTCAAAAATTCCGTTGAAAAGAAAATTATGAGTTAAAGAGGCCAAAACCGACTTCATTAGTAATTCCAATACTTTCATGAATATCAGTTTTTTCCCTTTCTTTCTCAAATAAATCATGTTCATTACAAGAAGCGTGTCCGGGTAGTAATATCGTTTATGATGTTGAAAAATGTGAAGGAATCATTTTGTTATGACATAAAAGAATATAACATTTGACTTAAAGAACTGTTCTACGAAATTTCCTCAGTTATTAAAATGTTTTCAAAACTTGCTTTTACAGTTCATTGGACATTTCAATGTATTTTTTATATAATTCAAATGTTTTATTTTATGTTAATTCTTTGTTGTAGTCATTTTGTAAAAAATGCATATGTTTTTTCTTTCTTATATACGAAATACAGAGACAGCACTGTCATTGTTCAACAATTTGAACTCGAAAATTTGACGAATCTCCAAGTTTTAGAAGTTCAAAACACACATTTTGAGCATTAGGTATGTCTATTTGCGATAAAGATAACTCAAAAACACTTTGAGTTAGAAGATGAAATTTCATATATAGTCCTTACTCCAATTTTTTTTAAATAAAATTTTGAATGAAATCCTTTCAAAGGAAATCTTTTTGTCCGACTATACGAATATAAGTTAACACGATAATTGGAAAACGAAGAGAGCTAGATAGATAAGATTCGGTGCATATATTTAATATCTATATGGTAGGCACCTTTAAAATTTTAAAGCAAATCCAATGAACATCTACATATCTGTCTATCGAACGTCTAACGGTGATGCTTAAGGGTTGATTCGGTTTTTTTTTGTAATAGTTTTAAAACTTTAACTCTTAATAACAGCGTATAAAGCAGCATTTTCAAGTCTTAATAACTGAAACGTTGAAAAATATATTTAAAGATATTTTTAAAATTTATTAAAATGAACATAAAATTTTAGCCGGTATTAAAGTTAATATACTAAAAGATTAATTTTTTAAAGATTAAAATAAAGATTTTTTTTGGAATATCTGCAAAGTTATTCCTGATGAACATTTAAATTCCACCATTAAAGGTTTAAGTTAATTATTTTTAAATAAAAAATTGCGAAAGTTTTTAAAAATCCTTTTTTAATGAGCTTTCAATACAAAAGTAATAACGAAGTGCTAAATTCGGTAATCTTTTTTATATCTAACGATCTGCTCTGTGAAGCATTTAATGCTTTTTTACATATTGTAATTTACTGATTGTATCTATTATATAAATATCACTATTTAAGATGCATAAATATGGTAAAACATCAAATAAATTAAGAGCAGCACAGGGTTTCATTTTTGACATAGCAATGTAACTGTTGTTTTCTCAGCCAATTTGGGTTCTCAGTGTAAAATAAATGAATATCAGATACCCCCTTTGAGTATCTGCAAAGAGCAAAATCTCTTAGATACATTATTACACTTCCATTAAACTTGGAATAAAACATTAAGAAATTTTAACAATTAAATATTCTTGAAATGTAAATTTATTATCATTATCATTAATATTATTATTGTAATTATTTCAATAAACGCTATACTGTGAATACCAACTCTACGCTTAACAGAGTACTCAGCATTTTAAATAGAGAATGAATATTGAAACCTATTAAAAAAATTAAAAAAAAATTAATGAAAATAAGAGAAAACATTTCACAAAAGTAAAATTGGCATCGAACCTTATATTTAATTTTTAGAGTGATTAAAAATGCTTTTTGTGTAATAATACATTATGAAGTTATTGAGGGAAAACTTTAAAATTTCAATTTAATTAATTTAATTATTTAACAATTTAAATATACTTTTGATGAACTTTTTCTTCTTAAGTAACTGCCATTAAAAAAGTAAGAAATTTGGTGTCTCTAGGTCCTAAGGTTTGTTTATGACTTGCTTTGTAGATAATTTCGGATGACTTCTAAACGTGATCTATGTCACGTTTCACTGATAGTAAATCCTTTATGGATATATCACGTACAAATTTAAATAATAATTAGTACGCAGTAAAAATTTATTTCTTGACATGCAAATTGACTAAAATATAACGCAAAAATACACAGTTTATGATAGAAAGACGTGAAAGAAAGAAATGGCAAAAATTTGGAAGACTGCCAATTTTTGATTTTTTTTCCCCCCCCTATAATTAGGAATTATCTCTTAGTTCTGTAGTTCAATCCTGAACTTCATTTTCCTATTTACACATAATCCTTATGCATTCATTACCTTGAGAAGATATTAAAGCTATTATAAAATGGAAAAAAAATGCATCAGCATCAAGTTGTTGCATCAACATTAACATCATACTTACACAGGTTTCTTTCCGATTTTGGAACTTCACTATTGAAATAAGCTGCAAATAATTTTAAAAGAAGTATTTCATTTTCCACTAATTGTAAGATTCATTCATAATACAACTAACACTAAGACTCTTTTCTAAAATTAAGGGTAAAATTAAATTTTAATAAATTATCCATAATCAGATATATATGCTGTTTTATTAATCGTAAATAATTACTAATTAAATACTGGTACATAATTGAATGCTGGTAATTTACATAAATCAGTTGATCGATTCTTAATAAGCCACATCTCATGAATCTTGACAAAAGGCATTATAAACTTGTACTAAAATTAAAATCCAACCTTCATAAGGGCAATAATCAAAACAATAGAACATAATCGAATGTAGTACCAACCTCTTTACGGAAGGCAATAAACTCGGCAAGGGTTAGCGACCAACCTGTGGATCTTGACAAAAAAGCTTAATATATACAACTAGTTGATGGATGGGATGCAGTGATCTACCCTTAACCTTCGGTATTCTGAGGCGTTAATTTATGCTAATTCGGTTATGCATGCAGCCTTTTTGTGGCCGTATCACGAGCCGCAGCAACGCCCAACCACCGGCTGTTCTCAAGGAAAAAGCAGAGAAATATTCTCCCATTCATGAAAATTTCCTTTTTAAACAATGAAATTCTTGGATGCTGCCTCGTTTTTGAACCCGGGGAGAGTAGGCAGGACGACAACCGTACGGTGAAAGGCCGATCACCGAGATGCTTCTCTCTCTTGAACTTGTATCGACACCTACCAGAAGGTATTGCCTCTTTGAGGAAGTGGTTACAAAAAGAAAAAAAAATGTAATAAGCACTGTATTATTAAATGTATGAGCGGTTACAAAAGATGTGCACATAATACAAGTGGAACTTGCATTGCACTTGTTTTGGGTGTCTACCATATACGGCTTTTCACTTTGTACTTCAGACACGCTTTTATCATACTATGCAGCATCGGATATGGAATATATTTAAGTAAGACATTGTATTGTTAATACTTATTATTCTATTTGTTAAGTGTTATAGATACCATGTATTCATGGAGAATCAAGGAATTTCACATTGTATTTTGTTGGACACAGAGGCATGGCGGCATTTTTAGTAACAAGAAATTGGAGTAATTTGTACGATAAGTTTCTGTTTCAGAAATTGGACTAAACTGTATGAACCGTTTCACTTTCAGAAATTGGACTAATCTGTACTAACAGTTTC
>JAPMOR010009221.1:90453-107445 GCA_026543865.1 Argiope aurantia
CATTAGGATTGTAAAGCTACGCAACAATCCTTGATATTATTTTAAAATCTTATTTATTTAAGGACTTTTCCTCTTTAACAGCTCAATAAAAAACAAAAAAAAATTGAAATTAAAAAAAAATCGAAACGGAAAATAAATAAATAAACAGAAAATATACAATCTGGAGTTGTATACTTTGATCTGTTGACAGCCCTAGAAAGCATCGAAATTGTCTCATTGCTCAGCAGCAGAAACCTAAAGCTCGACTGCTCTAATCGCAACTCAGGTTTGGCGCATGACCAATAGTTGTTTCTCCCTTTCTTATTTTTTCTCCCTCCTAAGCAAGGCTCGCCTTCAATCTCTTGATTTTTTTTTTTTATTCTTGCCTTAACTTATTAGGTACTAGCCGCCTTTGGCGACCAGCCGGTTCGCCAGGATTACCACTCGCTACAATTTTCAATTAAATATTTTAAGTAACTGGTCTCTTAAAGGATTCTCAAACAAAACATTTTTAATCTTCAAATTTTGATAGCCATACCAAACTCATACTGTTTAGATCGTTTCGTTCAATTTACTATATATATTTTGCTAATTTGTTGCCATTTCCGGTAAAACTTCAACTTTAATTTAAAGTGGAAATGATGAAATTGCAATTAATATTAAGATATTTTTTAATAAAACCAAGCGTTCTATTTTATTTATCATCATTATTGTTATTTATTAATTATTATTATTATTGAATGTGAGTATTGCAAACAGAATCGCTCGGTATTTAAGTCTTATGTGAACTACAAAATATTTTTCATCATTTATGTAATATCTCAAAGAATAATTCAACAAAAATTTCTTACATTCAGCATAAAATTCAGTTTTTTGTTTTGCTTTCAAAAGGATTGAAATGAAATCAATAATAATATTTTGTTCCGGCCTATAAATATATTTCAAAAATTATGAAGTCTAAATTTAATGCAGTAAGGTATCATATTCTGAGAAATATTCTGGACACACCAAATTTTAAATAAATGAATGAATGTTTCTATTTTCCACGATCAACTAAGACTTATTTATGAAGTTTTGAATGTTAAAAATTTAGAAAAACTCAACATTTTCATAATCTTAGGCCAATTAATCTTGAGAAACCTGCGCGCTGATTGGCGTATTTTCTTTGAAGCGATCGATGGAAAATCTAAAATTATCATTTTTTCTATTGAATAGTGATATTCAAATTTTCATAAATCAGTCAGTTTAAGTGATTGGAAATTAACTCTTAAAAGTCAGTGATTTATTTGATTGGAAATTAACTCTATGACCACCATAAAACCTGTGCTTTCTCTTGTGGTGTATGCATTCTCCTTAATATCCGCTTGAATAAAACATCACATACAAAAGTACTACATAGAACAAACACATCAAAAGTAAACATAACATTTCAATAGTTGCCAAAAACAAAAGAGAGAAAAATGCAATGAATAAGCAGACGATATTTAGAAAAGTACAGATATTTAGACTGGAAAATGAAATTATCTGAAATTAAAAACACGCGCAGACGATATTTACGAAAGTAAAAATATTCAAACCTGAAAAGGAAAATATGTGAGTTATTCCATCAATAAATGTTATAAGTTTGTTTATATCTTCATTATTTTATGAGTCATTAAACATAAAAATGGGTCCGGGACTAAATAAACACCCTGTATAGAGAGTGTAAAAGATCATAAAATAATTTATTTTTTAGAAAAAATAATATTTCATATTTGTTTCATTTCCTACAGACACGTGCCGAAAATTATATTTTTGAAGATTTCATTTCCAAAAAGATTTAATTTTTTTTAATTGGGGCTTTAATCAATGTGATGGCAACACTTTGAAAAAAGCTAATTTTTTCCAATGAGTACGAAACGTGCTTAATCTTAATTTTTATTTTTTACGAAAAAAATTACTGAAAAACATAGTGAAAATATTTATTTAAAAATTCATTAAAAATAGAAATTTAATTTTAAGATTAAAACATTAGAATCATTTAAAAGATAAATGTTTGATCTTTAACTTCATGTAAAAACCTTTTTTGTGCGGTAATATTTTCGGAAGTTATAGCAGAAACACGTCAAAATTTCGCTTAATTTTTAAATAAATAAAATTCTATTTAAAAATTCGAAAAAATAACCCCCCGGTGCACATTCCCGGCCTCCAAGGTATACACGTGCCAAATTTGGTAGCTGCAGGTTGAATGGTCTGGCCTGTAGAGCGCCAACACACACACACACACACACACACACATTGAGCTTTATTATAAGTATAGATATAGATATAGATTATTTGATTCTGCTTTCGCTTGCGAGTTAACTTGAAGCAAATTGATTTGCTTAGTATATATTTGTTTTCTTTTATTAGAAATTTCATTTTGAAAAAAAAATGATACATTTATATTTTCTAAAGTACGATTCTGATAATTACGTTTAAATGATGTGGACTATGAAGTAAAGTCGATATTTTAAAATTGTAAAATTGTATTTGTATTCTTTTGTAAAAAAATTCTTCTGATTTCTTAAAAAGCCATCTTTTGCCACTTAATAATAAGTTTCATATTTCCTGTTTGTTTTCATTTTACAGCTTGCGCTGCATTTTATTCCAGCTTGGAATTTGGAAACTCAGTTTTTGATTTGAGTAGAATATGTTGGGTTTGCTTTAAGAAAAGAATTTTTAATTTACGTTGTTTCATCTCTTTGATGCAGAGATCATTTGATCCATTTCAGTTATACTTCATCTGTAAATACTCTGATCAGTTTTTATCGCCATTATGTAAATAATCTCATGAAACTTTCTGTCTTCTGTTGCGGAAGATTAAACTGATTCCAAATCGAAAGTAGAGTTAGGAGTCATATCAATCATGGCTAACAATACTCCATGCAATACTTTGTTAGGACTTTGATTTTCTCAGAATTAAATTGAAAGAAGTTTGCAAAATTTCCCTCTTATTCTGCTTTCTCAACATAAACATTATTCATATTCTTGCTATTTTATTACCGAATTTCTACATCACATCAGCATCAATCCAGAAATCTCGCCCTTGAATCTGGTTCTAAACACAACCCCGAACCACTGAAGTCAACGATCGCTGCGCAACCCTCCCCAACTTAAAACACTCATCACGATTCACCAATGATTAATAACAGCGTCTCACCAACTGCTTCGGCAACGGATGACCCCGAGACTCCAAACGATTTTCAGTTTCCGAAAAGCAAACATCTCCACTCATTCACATGCAGGACTCTCACCCTATGGGACCGTCAGAGCAAACCTGACCCACATGCGGTTGTTGTTCGAAGGATTCCAAGTGGCTATTTTTGTGTCAACAAGTGTTGTTTATGAGGACATTCAGCATTCCTCAAGGTTGGCGATGGAACTTTTTCTTTATCTGATGTTTCTAACTGGAATGTTCAGAATTGGGGTAACAAAACATGATGACATTTACATTATTTAAACTTTATTTCCTTGTTAACATGGTGGACACATTTTTGAGGGAAAGACGTTAGAAATATGAAGATCTTCATAAGTAAACCAGTAAAATGTTTCCTCATCTATCTCCTCTCTAATTTGCTCTCGGAAAACATCAGAGAAAAAAAATCTAATGACATCTATATTCATATTAAATTCCTGTATTGTTACTAACTCTACTGTAATTACTTTTAAATGTAGATAAAAATCCTGACACATGCGTACGCACACAGCTGTTCTAATCAAACAATTCTTTTCTCTTATTACTGCTATAAAGGAATTACACCTTAAAGTGTGGTTTGGTTAGTTTTGTCAAATATTTATCAGTTAAATTTGGAAAAATTATATATATATATATGAAATACAAAATTATTGCCGTGTAGTAATAGGTTTGGTAATAGGTATTGACATTCAAATTTATTCAAGCCTGCTTATACTTTTGCAAGTCGAGTCTATTTTAACATTTTGAAGTAAAAATCGTTTTCACATTCTTGTAAGATAATGATTATTATAAAAGCGGTGTAACATCAAAATCTCTCACAGTTATTTTTAGGAATCAGAAGAAACCTATAACTATATTTTTCAGCTTCTAAGACCTAAAGAATATGAATCAGTAGTCCTCTTTTGGCGATAAGGTATTCTGAGGATATTGATTACATTTAATTTCCATAAAATCGCTTAAGCATTACCTCATGTCTAAGATTCTGTCAACATTTTCAGATATTAAAGCCGTATTATTTTGATAATTTTACATCTGTTTTGTCCATTCTTCAAATAAACTATCCAGATTAATATTTCCATGGCATCATAATTCTATAAAAAAGAAAACTAAGAAAACTAACTTTCGCAATACTATATAACTTATTTTTCATATAAACTATATAGATATCGAATAGAATCCTTCTTTACCAGTTTTTAAAATTGAAAGAAAACCACCCGATTAAGTTTTTTTACAAAACAATATAAATTATTTGAATTTCCTTCACAACGATGAAAATATTGTAAAAACAGTATAAAAATCCTTTTTGTTCGAGAATATTTTGTGAGTTATAGCAAAAAAGCCCTCAAAATCTCGTTTCTTTTTTTAATTAATTAAAATTTCAAAAAAAAATTATTAAAAGGACACACATTTAAGGTATATATATATTCCAAATTTGATAGGTGCTGTCTAGCCCATAAAATGCATTATTATAAGTAGAAATTATGCATCTTAATATTTTTTTGGCTGAACAGATTATTAGTTAATTAATCACAATTATTTTAATCACTAAATGGTAGGTTATATTTCAAGGAGATAAAAATATATTTTATAACACATCCATCCTCTTTTTATAAGCTTTTAATTATAAATTAATTAAACTTTTAATTAAGTAGGATTCGGTGTTGGATTACCATTGTATTAGCAAACATTTAGTGATACCCACCGACTTTGATGGCATACTTTTGTTTGATGCAATAAAATCTTATCAATAATTAAAATTCTTTTTCATTATAATTGCTCAAAAAACATGCAGTATTCTGATTGGCTTGCTATGGGTATTCAGTAACGATATTAAGTAGTAAAATTATTTAAATTGTTGAGGCTGGGAGCTTTTCCAAAGTTTTATTTGGAACACACCCCTTCCTGAAAATGGGGACTATTAATGGTATATCTATACGCCATGTTCTTTCAAATTAAATAAAAAAATTGGCTAAATTGGTACAGTATTCATACTACATTAATTTTTTTCTCATACAGAATGTACAGTAAAGTGGTGTTTTCGAGAATTTTTTGATATACTTAGGAGTCATATTTAATACGAAAAAAAAATTGGCGAAATCGTACCTGCAGTTGAACTACAGGAACGGTAATTTTAATTTCCTAATTATTTCAAATACCGAGATAATCAGCGCCATTAAAATAGCAAATGAGTATTTTCTAAGAAAAATTAAAAATATAATACGTTAAAACAGCAGACAATTGGAAACCTAATCTGGCATAAGCATTTATTTGCAACAAATAACGGATTAAAGGATCCGATATATGTAAGAAAATCAAAATTGTTATTTACCTCCGTTTCTCTTCAACGAAATACTATTCTGTTTATTTTGTTCACATTAGACACCCATTGACTCACAGAAATGATTCTCAAACAATTCTTTCCTCATGTTAATAATATGATGCAATTCGTTGTGTATTGCATGCGTTTAAATTTTGGTAAATATTTAACAGCCGAATTTGGAAACATTAAATATTCAGTTACGGAATGATTGCCGCAAATGCAAATACTTATTACAGTCCACAGTTATTCGAAATTTCTGAAAGGAAAAATATTTACCAGCGACATAGTGAGCTCACATGGATAAAACGTGCCCCTGTTTATTTTATTATTAAAAAGTGCATTCATTAATACGCAGTAATTCTAATGAAATGATTCTTTTCTCATATATTTGATAAAGAAATTTCTTGTGAAATGTTCAAAGATATAGTTTTAATAATTTATGCCTTAACTTGTATTTCTTAATAAAATTAAGAATAAATAATGACGAATATGTATCTGAGACTTAGAACGATACATTTTAAAAATGAATATGTATAATAGTATTTGTTGTTTAGAAAAAATATATAGCAGCAATTTTATAGTTTTAAGCTGTTAAACTGCCTATCCCAAATGGTGTTTTAAGTTTGCACCCAGGAAAAATGCGACCAGCTCTTATCTAAATATATTACCGGCTCTCACTTCATCCGGATATGTTACCTCTTATCCAGGTATATAAGCGGTTAAAAGATGGAGGGGTGGTGGAAGTTCCAACAACGATTTTTCAAGTTCAAATAAAGACATTAATGTAAAGGAAAAAGTTTAAATAAAAAAATTGTAGGTATTAGATACACCTATACAATGAGTTGTAATATATAAACTGATAAATGAATTCGATCAGGAATAATTTTTTAAAAAAACCCTAATTTATGAAAAAAAATATTTTTATTTAATTAAAGCGAAATTTTTGGAGTTCCATTGAGTAATAATTTTATGGAAGGAAATAACTGGTTAAAAATTTTTAATCAATCTCACCATTTTTTTTAATTCGCTTTTGTCAGAAGAAAAAAGAATTGTCGAAAAATATCTATAAGTATTTTTTTATTTGTGACAATTTGTGGACTCTTCGATTTTAAATGGATTCGATTTTCTAAAAGAAAGTTGTGCAAATTGAACCTGAAATGAAATAAAAAAGTGTCACTTTGTAGCGATTGATTCTAGATAAATATTGAAAAGTAGGATTCATTATTATATTCAAAAAATTGTCTTTTTAATATAGCTGATAAAAGCTGATTTAATATAGCTGATAAAAGTTGACAGAAATACATCAATTATATATATATATAAAGAGAGAGAATCTCTATAATTCGTTGGCTGAGAATGGTTCTAATATGAATTGATTATCGGCAGAAAAGCATTATCTGTTGTTTCAAACCGAAGCAAGTCTCCCTTTTTCAATTGCATTGTTCCTCGTGACTATCCAGGTTAACTTCTCGGATAAAATTTGTAACATTTCCGATTTCTGATGCAGATAAACAGCATTCTGGTGTTACTTGCAGCAGATAATTCATTTGTTCTTCCCAGATTATTTATGAGGTTTTTTCTTAGGTGTGTCGGATTCCCACGCAGGTGCGGCGCTCTCGCGAATTGGTGTCGTAAATCTTAAAACTAGTGCTTAAACTCACTGAACAACAGGACCCTCAGGTTTGCACGGCGAAGGCATGTAATTTAGCACAGCTTTAAAACAGTTATTTACGTTGTTATACCCTTCAGATCCGTGTAAGTTTCAAATCCTATACAAACATATCAAAATTCTGATAAATTATTAAAATTTTTCAAAGGAACCAGGGGCAGTGATTTCATCAACACTTTCTTGCATACTCTCTAATAAAGGGGTTATCCCAGCGAACTCCTTGCATGGCATTGACGTACAATAGTTACGAAATATTAAACGTTTGCGTGAATTTGGCATTTTTACTGAATCTGTCGTGTGATCCTTGGCGAGTATTTTGGCGATTAATTTCTCACGTGCGGTCTAAAGTACCCAAAAAAATCGAATTTAGATTTCAGATGCGTTCTTCCTAACCGACTGAAACAAAAATTTGCTATAAAACTATATTTAAAATCTCCAAATCATGTAGCAAATTTGATATATTTAAGTCACTTCGTTTTGGAATTATTGAGTTTACATATTTTTGAAAATGCTTATCGACAGACAGTCAACTCCTTGTTGATTTTCGCTCAAGATGTGGTTGGCATATATACTAAAGATATTAAATATGTGTGCCTAATTTTATCTATCTAGCTCTATTCATTTTGTAGTTATCGTGCTCACTTCTATTCGAACAGCCGGACAGGCAGACTTCTGAATGGATTCTGCTCAAAATTTATAGAAATGGATATTTTCCAAAAATGTGTTTTTCAGAACTCAGGGAAATTTAAAACATGCAGATGGGTCAAAATCTCGAGTTCGAAGTTTTTGATGATTACTATAAATTCTCTATACTATTTAGTTAAGAGTTGTATCCATTTTGCAGTATAATGTCGCATTTGTAATCAATAATCAGTGGTAACGTTCGTTAGCTCAAAAACAGTAGAGATGGGGAAGAAAAGAAACTTGTCAAAAGAAAATGATTAAACACATTTTTTAATAAAAATATATCTTTATCTTTAAATTTTTAAAATATAATTATTTGAATTGCATTTTAGAAAGTTATCGAAGAAAATTTTTGATGAATTATTTGTAGCAAAGAAAAACGAAAGTATACAGAAATAAATGAATATCTGTGCTGACAATCTGAATGCGAATGCTTAATTAATTTATAATTGACGAGAAAAAAGCAAAGAAAAACAAACGAAGAGAGAAAGAGAAATAAAGAATATCATACAATTGGCAGTGTGCCAAATCTGGGCTGCGATCAGATCTGCCAAATCATTGCTAAAGACACTATAAGAAATTTTTGGTTTTCACTTTCCATTGCAGTGCATTATTTCATAACGAATCTTTAAAGTCTAAGCTTTTTGTATTTGAATGAAATCGGAACAATAAATGGGAGTTATTATCAATGCGACTTTTTTATATAGTATACTTACAATGTGGCGAGCTTGGTATTTATCATCATAACATAGTGAAAAGAATCGAGAAAGTATTTTTGACATTTTTCCTTCCAAGAATGTAAAACGGTATAAAGATCACATCGCATGCAAAATTACTTCATTTATCAACATTGTTGCATTTTTGAATTATCAATTTCACATACACACGGACAGGAAAATATGCAAATAAAAATGTGTATCTTTGGTGGATTTAGCTCAAAATTAAATATATTTTTTGTATAAAGACAATACATTAACCTTCATCCATCCAATTTGTTGAGTACCTGACATCTTGTATTTACATACGTACTAACGTTCAGATTGGCAAAGTGGGAACCCATAAACGGGTTTAGTGAGGAAATAAAACCATATACCAAGTTTCACATACCTAACCCACTGAGTTTTTGCGTTATCGTTTCTGCAAATCCTCAACCTGGGACCTCAAAAATTTGAATGAGAAGATTCCGGCCTGGTAATTTGTTCTCGCCACTCGGGTACGTACATAAATGGTGGGAAGTTAGCTATCTCCCACCGTTGACAAGACATGCTTCCTACGAAAGGGGTTGTACCGTGACAGGTTTAGGACTTAGTTCAGCTCAGTTCAGTTCAATTATATTAACGTCCCCTTTTTAAAGCAACACTAGGGTTATTTTGGAACTGATCTCTTAATTTTGAACCGCTGTCAGATGACGTGGACAACACCTGAGTTGGTTTTCCCCTCGCAAAACTTCCACGTCACACCAGCGGGAGAACGTCTGACCCCGATGGATTCAACGCGCACCAGAGCCGCTTACACGATGGTTCTTCAGTGGAATCAGGTCTCGAACCTGAAACTCTTTAGGGTTTAATAATAGTTCATTGTTGTGGCACTAGGATAATTTAATTTATCCAAATGTCTATAGTCAGGGAGGACTAGCCGTTTTGTGGTTATCTTTTTCATAAACAGACATAATCCATTTCATTTTTTTAACGACAGACTGTGAACTTTCAGACAGTGAGAACGTGGTGATTCATCAAAATCCAGAGGGCGAATTTTCTCACAATTTTCTCTTTGCCTGTCTTTTCTTCGTATAAAAAAAGAATTTTAAATTTATTAGTGATAGAAATAATTACAAAAATTGCTCATCAATCCTCCTTATAATCATCCGAAAGGCTTCTTGTAATTAAACAAAAGCTTTATTGATTGAAAAGAAGACAAAAGTTCAAGACAAGCCGCAGGAACACACCTGCAGTATTGCTTCCTGTCTCATAACGCTTGTCTTCTCTCCAAAAGTTTAATATCCATCATATACTTAAAATTCAAAGCCGTGCGTTTATGAAATCCATCCTTTGTGTAAGATCGGTGATGTATTTTAAGAAAGTGAAGTGAAAGACAACAACAAAATTATGAACAATTGCTTTTTTAGAAAAGAAAGACGTGCTGAACAATAGCCACAAAGGGTTTGTTGCTTGCGCATGAATTTGCTCGATTAGAAGTTTTGTCACGTCGATGATGGAGAGGAAATAGCGCACCTGTGCAGAGGAAGGAAAAACAACCCTAGAGAAAAGAACACGAGTCTAAAGATTGAGAATTCATTTTGTTTACCCATTATAAAAAGTGTTCGCTTTCTCTCATTAAAATTAATCAAATTATTGATCTAAAAGTTAAGCCGATGCAGATTGTTAAAGAACGAACGAAGAATTTTCAATGAAGTTTAAATTATTCAACTTTCCCTTTTGAGGTACGTAACTATGTGTAGGGGGAGCGGGTTTAAAAGATATAATTTGGTATTTTTGCATAAAATAGGGTGAAAAGCATTTACGGAACAAAAATATATTAGCTAAAAAAAGGTATTTTGAAAATAGATTTTTTGGGGGCTAAAAAAATTATATAAACTAATTTTTTTTCTATGTTTTTAACGGGGTGAGTGAACTTTATGATTTCCCCTCAGCTGCGCTATACAATCTAATTCCTGCCCTAAAGATCATCATCTCATTATAATCATAAATCTTTACATTGGAATTGGAGTTCAGTTTAGATATATTAACGTCCAGTTTTAAAGCAACACTAGGGTTATTTTGAGACAGACCTCGTGATTTTGAACTGCTATCAGATGACGAGGAAGACACCTGAGCTGTCATCTCTATCTCCAAACTTACACACCATTCCAGCGGGAGGAAATTTGGTCCCGACGAATTTAACATGCACCAGACCCACTTACACAAAGATTCTTCGGTGGAATTGGATCTCGCCCTTGAAACCCTCAGATTCGAAATTAAGATCTTACCACCAGGCCAACGCAGTTTATAAAAAAAAAAAAGATTGAAGAAACATTTATGGAACAAAAATATATATTAGTTAAAAAAGTATTTCAATAATATGTTGTTTTTTTCTAAAAGAAATTAAAACAAAAATCTCAATCTTTCCCCCTCCCCCCCCTGTTTTGAACGGGTGAATGAACTTTGCGATTTTTCCTCAATTGCGCTATATAATTTAATTCCTGTCCTAAAACTAATTATTCCCATCATAATCTTAAAGCTCATCGTAAATCTTTTCATTATGGTTGGAAGATTCTGCATATCAATCAAATATTTTGCATCAGGTACGTAAGATTGATTAAGACAAGGAGCATCAGGCAATCACTATCAGTTTTTGGACTCGGATGATACCGAATGATGCTCGACCTTATTAATTTTCAAACGAATGATAACTGTATGAAAATGATAAAAATAACATTAAGTCGATACAGTTTAGTTCGTAATCTTGCACTGGCGATGCAATGAGCATGCGTGATGATTTTTTAAAACTATGCATAAATTTCATAACTAACCATACCTATCTTTTTTACCATGTAACGGTGCCACTTACCACTGAAGAACCTTTCTCCTATATTGACTCTATCTGCAAATCCTTCCTTTTCCTCTTCTGGCCCATCCGTCAATCACTGTCACAACCAAGGCTAATACCTATTTTGAAGAAACGAAATCTAACTTACATACAACATGCATGATTAAGAAATTATTCAAAATGTTTTAGACTTAAAGGCAACCAAATATTACGTGAATTTAATTTTTAGATAGTAGGCTCTCTCTAGAAAAGACTCTTCATAATTTTATTAGATTTTTTAGAATTCAACATTAATCTAAATCTCAAAATTATTCTTCTATAATTTTATAGTATATTTTTATCGCATAAAAATAATTTTTACATCCTTTTAAAATTAATTTTATTTCCGAACACTTTCTCACTAATATTAAAGAATTTTTTAAAATATTTTATAAACATTTTACAGTAATTTTATGTATATTTTATAATAAAACTTTTAATTGTTTTAATTATTGCCTTTACATCCATACGGTTTGCGATAACAGTAAATTTATAATTCTTTCGCTGTTATAAAATTAAGACAAAATTTCAAAAATAAAATAGGGATAAATAAATCAAGCTTAGTATATTATTCTTTTGCAATGTTCCAGATAATAAATTCGAAAACTTATACTTTCTTTAAATACAGTTATTATTTAACTGGAAGCTTAAAACTTCCTTTTCAAATTTTATGCTTAATTGCATCTTTTGTATAATAACACAATTTTTTATTATATATCAGACTTCCACAATGTTATGAAAAACATTTTAAGATGATGTTCAGAAAGCTTTTTATAAGTAAATAGTTGTAAATAATTAATTGAATTCAATTCATTAAACTCTGAGAAAATTATTAGATGGTATCGTCAAACACTTTACTTATTTGTTCTTTAAGAATCATTTTTTTAAATTAAAATATGAATTAGCAAAATTTTTGGAGCAAAAGTTATTTTGAAAAAGATAAAATAATAATCGAATGAAGACGATTTTAAAAAAAATAGTTGCAGTATTTTGAACACGATAATATTTTAGCATAATGATATTTGAATTTTTAAACAATTTAAAAAAAAACATAATTTTATGAATAAATTGTTGCATTTTATATATTTTTAATATTGCTAAATACTCCAGGAATAAAATTGGTATTATGAATTTTAATATTCTATATGTTTCAATTCTTACACAAATGTTATTAAAAATCCAAAATTTTAATTATTCGGTATAATTTCTGTTGTGACGATATAAATGAAATAACTGTAGTTATTTTTTGAAGATAAATCAGATAGAAGAATTCAAAATGTGAACTTGCTATTTATTTATATTTAAATTGTAAAAAATAATTTCCCCTTCCTTTTAAGTTTCTAATTTCGTTTTCAAAAACATTATTAATATATGAACAAAAAGATCTTAAAATACGACTTATAAAACTCAATAGCAAATTGCTTACAATGTATGTTTGCGCTTTTAAAATCATTAATATTCTCTAACATGGTAACATTTTTATGTGGCTTATTAACATTTATGATTTTAAAGGAAATATTTTTACAACACAGTTTCTATTTTTTGTCATGTCATAAATAATTAAATGTCATACTTTCGGTGTTTTTAACTTGAAGGTCAAAATATTCGTTGCTTTTAGGACTTTGGTCGAACTTCAAATGACTAAAAATACGACAGTTATTTTCTCGTTTTGTGGGTTTTATAAATTAAGAAAAATTCTTTCTCGTCGATCTGATGTTTACCTGCAAAATCTTAAGTAAGACTTTATATTACAAGCTTAGAATAGAATAGATAAAACCCATGTCTATTTTTGCGGACGTTATATAGTAAAATGTGTAAAATTTGAAAATGAAGAATTTAGAAGACATAATTTTAAATCTGCTAAAACACATTCTGCAGTTTAGAAAATTAAACAGAGATTAATTTTATAGTAGTTTAGCAGGAAAAATTATAAATGTTTTAGGTTGTTGATATTTTTCTTAAGACTAAAAAACAAAACAAAACAAAAAAGAATGTTTTAATGAATGATTTATATCATTCCTTTAGTATAAAAATGATTAAATATATTCCTTTAGTATACTAGTAAAAGATTAATGGCTACACTTCATTAGCTTCTTAAAATTAGCTAAGCCGGTTTTGATGCCTGTCTAGTTTACCGACAAATTGTCGGTAAACTGGACAAACATCAAACCACCCCAGAAAACTGCAAGAGAGGGAAAACAGGAGAAAGCGTGCTTCGTCTACAGGCGGACAGGTCGTAGGAATGCTGTTTAAGTATCATCTTCATATGAGCTAGAAGTCAGACATCTGCCTTCGGGTACTCAGGGGCCTTTACCCTCTGAAACTACTGCATAAATTCGTCTTAAAATCGCTAACATTGTCAGCGGACTTGTCTATGGCAAGTGCAATAAGTAACAACAACAGAATAAAATATGTTAAAAATAATTGTTCGCTATTATAGTTAAATAATAATTATGATAAAATATATAATATATATTAATATAATAATAGTTAAAGTTAAATAATTATATAAAAACAAAATTAAAATTAAAAATAAAAAATCCTTTTTTTTTTTTGCAAAGATCTGACAAATGTTTTAAATATCATCAAAATAATTATTAATTAATTTCTAAATTGAAGATTTTATTTTATGTATAAATAAGGTAAAAAAGAAGAAAATGTAAATTATTGATCATTAATGGATGAATTTGATAAATGGATAAGGGTTTCAAATGGAGTCCTTCAATGAGCTTTCGAAATCTGTATTACAAATTCAGGGTCGGTTTACACTCTGAACCTCCTAAAATAAGCGCATTAACAGATCTTGGAACATCTAGCAGGAATAGAGTGGTGTGGAATAAAAAGAAGTGTGGTAAGTTACCTTGCGGTTCAATAAATCATCTTGTATATTTTGATAAGAATTTTCGATAGCCAAAACATTGACTTGTAATTTTATTCAACGAGAGTAGAGTATGCGCGTTGATCTAGGCTACAGATCTTTCAAGAATGTTTTAACTTTTTAATCTCTGACTGTTATATTTTTTAAAAACAAAATTTCAGAAAGATAATTAATTTATAATTTAGAAATCAGGAAATTCTAAAATTGAAATAATATCCATGCCATGACTTCCTAGTAATCAAATGTTGCTGTGCTTCAAAGTGCATTCAGATTTAGTTTAGACCAAATTCTATAGATGGCGCCACGCTGCCCTAAATTAAAAACTGAAAACATTCTAAAGAAATAATAACCGTTTCTTTCTGCTTACTCTGTTAACAAAATAAACACAACATCGTGATCTGAAAATATTGCTGCCGTGTTCTTAAGATATCTCAAAATATCGAGATATTGAAATAATAATGTAGAAATATTGCACAATGTTTGAACATTACTTAAAAAAAGAAATATATTTAAAAATTATCGGATTGAGATGAAAATTATTGATGGAATTTTTCCAAATTTATTTTACATATATACTGAAATTGTCAAATCGAAGCCAAATTTTTTTCACATATTTTTTCAAAACAATTTATCTAATATTTTTCACACCAGAAAAGAAGCTTCAATCTCTCTCTTTCTTTTTTTTCTTTTTAACACGGATATTAATATGCCATTGTTTCCTTGCCAAATTCAATAGAAATGGCGCAAGTAGACAGTGATCTAACATTTGAATTGGCGTCAAAAATTCTCAGCTTCATACTTAATGATTTAAAAATATACAAAAAAAATTAAATAAAAAACATATTACATTGTAGAACATTCGATTATTTTTCATATTATGTAAAATATACACCGGATATTGCCAATGTATTTTATTTCTCCATTTCTAAATTCGCGTTGAAAAATTCATGAATTATTATACAGTGAACACTTTGAATAAGAAACTTTTCTCACTTCTTATTAACTCATGTTTCAAAATTTCAAATTCCATGTTTATGAAAATTTCGATTATCTAAAAATCTTAGTAGAAAAAAAATATAAATTCTATAAATTATTTCCATCAACTATAAATTATGAAAGCATTTCCAGAATACTTTCCAATAGTGTCTATTTCACGATTTCGTGTCAAAATTCAATTTGTCAAAATATAAAAAGTAGCTCGAGGAAACCAGATATGCTTTGAAGTTAGGTAAGAAAGAAAGGAAACTGATTAATCAGTTCCATTCGTGGACGGATTTCCGGGTTTCTGTCGATCAGTCAATGTCAATCTTTCCTGATAATCCGGATAAAAGAGATCAGTTTCAGTGTTTAAAGAAAGCTGTCAATGATAAAAACGCGTACCTCTCCGGGCTTTAAGATTTCCTCCAAAACAAAAGCATTGATCTTATCACAAAAAATAACAACGGCTCGAAGCTCGTATAGCTTCGATACTACTAAATGCCAAATCCGCTTTGTCGTTACTGCATTTTTTCTAGTATGACGGAAATGGTACATTAATAATGATATGACGGAAATATAATGATATATTAATAACTTTGCTATAAAAAGTTTTACTTTTCAAGCTGTTTGTTTAAAGGAAACTTAAAACCTATATTGGGATTAAATTTTTTATGAAAAAAAAGTTTCAAAGAGACGGATTTGTGTGTTTTTTTTTATGTCCTCCATGTATCCACTAAAATTATACTAACTCCTTTGAATTTTAGAATTTTGTAACGATAAGGGAATAAAAAGAGCTTATGATGTGATAACACAAGTTAGCCCACAATAATTTTTATTTCACAATAATTAAAGCATATTGCGAAAGGTTTAGAATATTAAACACCATTGTAAAATATAATTCATAATTTTAAAACTGGGCAATTCAACAAATTTACTATATCAACATCATTAACGGGAATAATCCATAGGGGAAAAACGTACGATTAAAAGTAACTAATTTTTGTATCTTTTAATATCAGAAATGCACTATGTTACTGATTCATTTAAGTATTTATAGTACACTTGAGATGATTCCGAATTATGAGTAAGCCCGAGGTGGCCTGTTCTCGGCTTAAGAACCGAATGGTTTCAGTTCGAGACCCGATTCCACTGAAGAACCATCGTGCAAGCAGGCCTGGTGCACTCCAAATCCGTCAGAGACAAATGTCCTCTCGTCGATGTGGTGTGGAAGTTTGGTGAGGCGGGTGCCAGCTTAGGTGTCGCCCTTGTCATCTGACCGAGGTTGAAAATTACGAGGTTCGTCTCAAAATAGCCCTAGTGTTGCTTTAAAACGCGATCTTAATATAATTAAAACTAAACTAAACCGAATTATGAGTAATTTTTGTATAGAATTATAGCAGTCTTTGAATGATTTAAATCTAATTTGTAAGTTTGAGAAGTGATAATTCAATGTCCTTCTGACACACGTGTACCACAGTTAAGAACACTGATAGAAATGGAAATCCATTTAAAAACTGAGTTTAGTATTGCAAATCCTTATTTTAAACATCAGAATGTAATTACGAAATGCAAATATTAATTATTCGATTTTGATATTTGTGCTCCATTTCCTTGTCTATGGTAGTAGATTCTTGAAGAAACACATTTTTCAGCAATCACGTGAAAGTTATTTTGGACTATAG
>JAPMOR010009221.1:114137-129569 GCA_026543865.1 Argiope aurantia
ACACACACACACACACACACACACACACACACACACACACACACACAATTATCGTGCTAACATATATTCGAACAGACAAAGAGATGAACTTCCTCTGAACAGATTTCACGCAAAATTTTACAAAATTTAATATAAAGACCATATACCATATTTCATCTATCTAGCTCAAAGCATTTTTGAGTCATCTTTATCACAGAGAAACAGAAAGACAATTTCCAAAAATGTGTTTCAAAACTCAGAGAGTGGAGAAAAACGGGGAGATTCCTTAAAATTTTTCGACAATTACTATATTTTTGTCTATATTATAATTTTTACAAGAAAGTAAAAATTGCTAAAAATTCCAAAATTAAGGATGAACTAATGAAATCTCTATGACTGGTCAAATGACCCTGTTTGGAGTATTAGCCAATTGTTCAGCAGAGGTGTAACGCAGAGTTTAATTAATTACAAACCTTCCTTGAACAAACATCTTTTTCATTCTTCACTTCAAAGAAAAATCCCGTATTTACAGGAAGGCCTGTTACCGACAAAGAAATCCATATCAACAAGGTAGATAACAAACTACTTTTCTCGACAGAGATTTCAACAATGTTTAAGCGGAAAAAGAATGAACACAATTTACAGTTTGTCCTTTACCGTACTTCTCCTTATATTATAATTAAAACAAGTGACCTCTTCTTTGGGCAGAAGGGCTCGGGAGCAATACATCACCCAAGATTCTTTTTTTAATTCTCTTTCCAGCAAGCAGGGCCTTGAGGAGGCATTCTTCGGCGTAATGTGAAACCCAATTAGATGTAATTGAATGAGTGAAATGCGGATTGAATTACGAATGCAGCCTTAACCAGGTTGGGTCTGGGAAACGCACCAGAACAAAGATGTTATGTTCTAACTTCTCCCCACCCCCTCTAGACAATGCGAAAGGGTGAAGCAAGGTTTTGCTGCCACACTGTGACCTTTATTAGAGTGTGTTGTGTTTCCTTTGTGCTTTCTCTTTCATACCGGTGATTTCTGGAATGAAGGCTGCATCTTTATGCTGGGATTCTTTCAAGTTGTTTTGCCTTTTGTGAAAGGGAATAGCAAAGATGCGATTAATTTTTGGATATAAAAATCAAAGATCTGTTGTTTGTCCTTTAACAGTTTTAACATTCAATAAATTATACTTGCCTTATACTTATAAGGAGGAAGTAGTCTGGTGCGGTGAGGAAGTAGTTTGCGAATACAATTAATATTCTTTCTAAAATATGCAAAATATGCAAATTTAAGATCACTGGGATTGATCACACTAAAACTTTCCAGCTTTATCCCTAATTAAGGTTTAGCTTCCCAGACCTAAATAAAAATTGCGGACGTTGAGGTCATGAAATACAAGGGTACTCACAGTTTTATTTTCAGGGGTTCACACATGAGAATTTTATACTTACTAGTATAGTGGAAAAAACTGAATATGGATTTCAGACGCTTCTTACACGAACAAAAAAAATCAACAAAATAGAAATTTTAATATCTGGTAACACTATTAAGTCGTAGAGTTTTTGAGCTACCCCTTTTATATGCAAGAGCAAGTTCTGATAGACAGTTGGTCAACCCTTTAATAGATTTGCTTTTAAAGTTCATACATATTATAGATATTAAATTAGTGTAACAAACGTTATCATATTAAGTTGTACTCCGATAGACAAAAAAGTCCCTTTGAATGGATTTCGTTCAGAATTGGATAGAAATCTGCAAATTTGGTGTACAGCAGCTCATGTCATTTCTGTAATTATGCTCTGTTTTCTCTGTTACCATTCGGTTACTGTATCTTTTTCTCTTACTGTGCTCCCAAAAAGCCAGGTATGACACCAAAAAGTTATTTCACTGACTCGGTGAGGTCTGAGATGTGGAGATTAATCAAAATTTCGAAATTGAACTATTCAATAATTAGAATGTTTTGTTTTTTTCTGTGCACTTCATGTACGAGAAAGGAAAGAGCAAAGAATCAGGATTTGAATCTCACAGCGTCATTCCTCTCTTTTGTCTTTACTTGGCTTTAGTGCATCAGTCATTGCATTTTATGCTTAATGGTTTTTAAATAATGCAAATGGCAGATAGAATGCCAGAAAAGAAGCAAAAACGAAAACTCTGCTTCGAAGTTAATGTCCAAAGAAATTATTATTTTTATTTTCTTTTATATAAAATATACGAAGGGCAAATATTATAAACGACAAAAATTCGAATTCAAAACTTTCATGAATCTTTATATTTCAGATTTCTCTGAAATCGAAAAAGACATTTTTGGAATTATATCTGTCTGTGAAAAAACTGCTTGATTAAGATAAATGAAATTTGGCTTTCGGTCTTTGAAATAAATCTGCAGATCTATTTCTATAAATTTCCAAATCCATCTAGAGCAAGTTACCCGAATATAAGGCAGCACAATAACTACAAAAAAAAAAGCTAAATGGATTAAATTTTGTGCTCATATTTAGCATGTAAAATGTGTGTAAGGATCAAATTTGTAATAAAATACATCAAGAGGTTGACCATCCATTGGCCGACCTGTACTTTCACACGCATCTAAAAGCGATAACCTAAAACCTAATTACTTATGTCATTCTGTGATAACAGTTATACTTCCGTGTTAAATTTAATTTCTATGTGTCTGAAAAAAAAGCGTACAAAATACATATTCAGTCTTCTGATACTTATATATTAACCGCATCCACACCAAAAAAATCCTCCAATAGCCATATGTTTGTAAATGGCATATGACTTATAATATATATTAATTACAGAGTATTTGAAAAAGTTTCTTCTAACCACCTTCTCTGGTTTTGTTTAAATTTTCAGAATTCGTTCATTTCAAATTTCTGGAACAGCACTGTGTATTAAGAATTCCCTTTTCACCTGAAGCTTGAAAGAAAAGCAACAACCGATCCAAATTTTATGATAGATCTCTGAATTCTAAATGAAAATGAGTATAACCAAAATGTGCATAAAAAATTCTTCAATGAACTTTCAAACCAGTCATTTCCTGTTTTATATAATAACAAATAGATAATACTTTTGTCTGAAACAAACAATTAAATTTAGTTAAGACATAATTACAGTATTCCATAAAGAATTTTTATTGTTTATTTTCCGACGACAAGTAGGTTACAGTTCTGAGCAGATAATTATGGAACGCATTGTGTCAATATTATTGAAAACTGAAATTTTGGAAGGATTAAGCAAGTTCATGTTTAATTCGTAATACATCAAGGATATAAGTAACCGTTCACTGGCTTCTCTTGACTAACATTTTCGATCAATTTTTACATAAAATTGCTTTTAGATTGACATACATTTTGTAAATTGTGTGATGCAGAAAATGCTCAACAAGACTGACACCTAGTGTACTAAATTTGACATATAGATACTTTTAGTTAGTATGCATTCACTAAGAAAAAGTTTTCAAAAATTTTAATTAGATTGTTTCTAATTTTGAAATGAAATGAAAATTGTCGTACAAAAAGATGACCTTCATTTAATTAAAATTTAATCAACTTCATTTTCATTTAATTTAAATTTGTACAACTTAATTTTCACTTTATTTCCTTAATTAATTTTATACAACTTTAAAAAAAATAGATTTTTAGTTATGACAATTTTATTTCCGTGGAATTTTTTTTCTTTGATTTTAATAAATATTTTTAAGTTTATGAGGTGGTTAGGATATACATTTTTATGTGAATTTTTATACGCTTTACAATCTACATATAACTAAGAGCAAATTTTTGAAACGATACAAAGACTTAAAAAGCTCTTGCTAACTATTTTTATATTTAGATGTTCTGAAGATCATAGCATAACATGGAATTTCTTCAACCTTTTTTGCAGTAATATTTTGTGTACATACTAGTACACAAAGTGGGTCTCGAAATCTCTTATTAAAATAGATGTGATTTTTGGTTTGTTTACTGTAAATAAATACTTCTCCCTTAATTCGTTATTTAAGTTAATTTTCTTTTAATTTTTACCTTTTCACATACACATACAGAAAAATGTACTGCAAAGGTCAAAAAATTATACCTCTATATTTCGACGAAAGTTCACATTATAAAATCCTCCTGCCTCTTACCTCCTCGATATAAAAAAATGAAGTTATATCTCTCTCTTTGTCTATCTGAGAACACGATACAAAGTTGCTTTGAGCTGAATGAATAAAATTTGGTTTACGATTTTTATGTCAAATGTGTGGATTTCCAGCAAATTTTTAATGAAGTTTGTTCATATGTGTGTCCATCAAAAAGCATATTATCATATAAGAATGATAACTCAAGAATGCAATGATTCAGATAACTAAAAATTGATTATCTTGCAGTTAAAAGTACAGTCAAATTTTGGTTTCTATCGATCAATCTAAAAGCTTCCCATATGCATAATCGTCTTCCATCGCTGTTAATACGAGACAGATGTGGGGCCATGAAAATAAAAATCTGAGCATTCAGGAGCCTCGCAGCTTTGTCTAAAATCAAAAATTTTTATGCTGGCATAAAAGATACTTCCTTTATTAAGGACAGTGTGAAATTTTTTTTTGAAAAATTCACGTTCCTGTCATTTCTACAGAAGCAATACCCTGATTATTTTAGGGTCTTTGAAGTGAAATGGGATCCCATAATATTGAAGCAGTAAATAGGAAAAATGCTTCAGTTTTTGTTTTCTCCAATACAATATATAGAAATCACGTGCTCAGATTTGAGAGGAGAAAGAAAATGTGTAAAGAAGGCGTTTTCGCAGATTAAAGAAAAAAGGAAAATATATTGTAATGATAAAGAATAAAGTTCAAGAATTCGGTATTCACTGGAAGAATACAGGGTGTTGCACTTTAATTATGCGCTA
The DNA here is from genome assembly GCA_026543865.1 of Argiope aurantia. Classification (NCBI taxonomy): domain Eukaryota; kingdom Metazoa; phylum Arthropoda; class Arachnida; order Araneae; family Araneidae; genus Argiope; species Argiope aurantia. The sequence continues at coordinate 118,998 of JAPMOR010009221.1, forward strand.
AACTTTTAATTATTTTTCTATTTATCGCTATTTATAAAATATGAAACTCTCTTTGTGGTATATTTCCCGACGGTTCCGTGTTTCTCTGAGACGAAATTATTTTCAACAAAATTTATCAGGATTAGCGGGGCTCATTCATCATTTTATTTTGACCTCGAGCAAACCAATTTGCATAAAAATAGATAATCTCTTTCACACGTAGAGAGCCAATGGGTGAATGTATGTGTGGAGCTGTGAACTCCTAACTTATAACAATGAGGTCAAATGAAATATTTCTATTAAATTCAAATTTAAGGATTTTTTGAAGAAGCTCTTTTTTTAATTTTTTGAATCGATTTCATATAGTTTTATTTTAAATAATTAATGAGATTTCTATTATTTTCTCTTTATACTATGAATTATTTCATATTTTATCGTCATAAAGGAATTCACATAATGTACATTGCTACAAATGATTTTGATAGTTAATATTTATTTAATACTAATTAATGAGCTTTATATTGTTTTCTTTATACTAGGATATATTTAATATTTTGTTTTGAGAAATGCATTCGTGTAATCTATATTGCTTCTAGTGACTTTAATAGTTAATTATAAATTTTAATAGTTTTTGTATGTTTTAAAAATAATCATTAAAAAAGGACGATTTTTTAAAATATTAATAAGGCTGGACGAATTACCTTTCTATTTTTCATATTTGTGGTATAATTTATTACTTCTTTTTATAAAATAAGTTTCCTTGAAAAATAAACAAACGCTAAAATTAAGGCACAATGTGCTTTAATTTATCATTAAAAATTATTAATATTATTAATATTTAATTACATTAGAATTATGGGAATAGGAGAAATACGATATATACTTCTTTATTTTTAAACAAATAAATAAATGACAATTAAAAAATAAATGAGGCGCATGTACACGTAATGATAGAAGCAAAAAAAAAAAAAAAAAAAAAAAAAAAATTTAAAGATAAATCGTACCAAAAAATATTTGAAAATATTTTTAATAACTGAGTTTGATTTTTAAAATGTTAAATTAAAAAAAGCAATACATTAATTCTTAATTAATTTACATTAATTCATAAAAATTCATCAACATTGAAAAAGTAAAGTTTGTAATCATTCCGATTAAAACTTTGTATAGCTAATTTTTTGCATTTTAAAATGGATCAAAAGTCAAGAGATCAGAACATATCATTCTCATTTTCGCATTTTAAAAGAGGAATCCTACGACAACTAGCATTTGAAAAGTATTTGAGTATCAGTGCTTCATAGTTTGTACAAAGTGTAACTCTATAAAACTCAGCCGTTAATTTGGGTTTCGATCTGTAAATACAATGGAAAATACTTAGACATTAACCGAATAGCGTTCAAAAGATACGAAATATTTAAGAGACACTGGAAATGAAATACGATGAATTTGGGGAATAACGATAATGATAAACATAAAGATATTTGAAACATTTGTATTGATTACAAGTGGTTATAATATTTTTCTACATGAAGAGAAGAAAGAATTTGATCACGATATATAAGAATTAATTTAATTTTATTTCCATCCTATTTTTTAATAACGTAATGTTTATTTTGGACAGGATCTCATAATTTTAAAACGTAATCCAAGTGACAAAATCGACTCATGAATTGGCACTCTATGCCACACCAAAGGCAGGATACTTAGTATGACGGATTTGTTGACCACTGAGAACCTTATATAGTAGTTGTTTTCTGGAATTTGGTATTCGAATTTAAGCCTAGATCTTACCATCAAGCCACAATGTCTACTCAAATAAAGAAATGTAAAGCTTTATTTGAGTAAATCATGTGGTTTACCTTCGTTACATGGACAACATCCATGCGAACTATCCATTTCACCACCACGTAAAACATTATCTCTGATATTTTCCTTTTGTTCACAGTTATACAGTAAAGAAATTTTTAAAACAGCCTATGTCGTAAATTAGACTGTGATAGATAATTTGTTGTGTATTGTAGACGTCAAGATATGGGCTTGTCGCAGATTCTGCGATATATACCAATAAAACGAAAATACAAGAAATATGCCTGCAACGACCGAAAACGCATAAATGGTTACTAAAGCACTTTTCAAAGTCTGCCATGAAATGGTATACTGCAATAACGTTTGCCGTGAGACCAAGTAGATATACACAGGGTAATTATTATGTAGCTCCAGATTCTTTCTGTATTATGGACAAATTTTGTTTCCTTAATGCCATTTTCAAGAAAATTAAAACCATTTATAATCGGTACAAACGTTTTGGATAACTATGATTATTATTAGGGTGTCGCAAGTTTCTTTCTCATCGCGCTATGAATGGCTTTATCTGGTTCTGCTCGTGCAAACACGCAGGCTTATCTATTAGACGTCTATGTCACTTGGTGTAAGGACAATAGGACTTCAACTGTAGCAAAGCTACTACACCCCGAAATAGCTCTTTTGTCCATTTAGTGCTATTGGGAAGGCGTAATTTCTTACGAGTTCCTTCTTCATGGTGAAAAAATAAATTCTACGAAATACTGTCGTCAAATGGATTAACTAAAAGCTGCCATAGAAAAAAAAAGAAACGGCCAAAATTAATGAACCGATGAGACGTTATTTTTCATCATGACAACGCGAGACCACATATTACCTTGATCGTAAGAGAAAAACTCTTTGTTTGATTGAAAGGCTTTACCTCATCCTGCGCACTCTTCAGATCTCGCTCCATCTGATTATTACTTCTTTCTGCCCTTAAAAAAATTATCTTCGCGATAAGCGCTTTAAGTCCATCAGCGAAATAAAAGCGCACCTCGAGGATTATTTCTTGTCCAAAAACACAACAATTTTGGAAAGTAGGCATAACGAGGCTTCCTGAGAGATGGACGAAGGTAATAGAGCAAAAGTTCTTATATAACAAAATAAATAATATCAAAAACAGTAAATATTGTGCATTGATTTCATATTAGAAATAGGAAAGAAACTTATGAGACACTCTAATAGATAAGTAGATACGTTAAGATAATTGACAATCTTCCATTGCAATATTATCACCTATTCTAGTCATAAACAAAAACAAAAACAAAAAAAAACATGGAAAAAACACAAAATGCGGAAGCCTTTTTTTTGCGAACTTAGCATCATTCATCATCGTATCTCACCAAATCAACAATGCCTTTACTCACTCAAACCTATATGACCAAAAACGTGAAAAGTTAAAACCAAGTTGAATATCCTTTTGCACTTTTTCCGACATACCTCTAGGTTCCAAGGTCACGCGGTTTCCATCGAAGTTTGGAAACGACCGTCACTAAATAGTGGGCGCCAGTTAAAGTATGCGACCACTTTTTCGGCCACCGTTTACCAAGGTTCCAAATAAAGTCAGGTGTGAACGCCCTTTTGTGACGTCACACCTGCTAATATGCGTGGGATATGCGAAAACGTGTGGTTGTAAACACAATAATACGCTCAAAAAATGCGCGGTTATGCCTAGAATATGGAAAAACGAATTTCAAAGTTCAAAGTTAAAAAAAAATAAGTTGCAATCTTTTGTACTAAAACTTTTTTGTTTATTTTAGTCGCCATCACAGCACAAGTCCATTTGTGTTCTTGAATGGTGTTTTATCCGATAATCTTGCATGCTTTAAATTAATATTATAGTGAAATGGGGCCCACGAACGATCAATGTAAAATGTTTTAAGAGAATGCCTTTTAAATCTGCAATTTCACAAAATGTAAATTTTTAGATAATTTTCTTGTTAAATGGAAGAATTTTTCTGCTCTAGTTCATACAACGTCTCGCGTAACTGTGAAGAATATGAATTTGTACTTTCTCGTAAGTACAAAGAGAAAATATTATAATAGTCAGAAAATACAAATTCGTGATTTTTCATGAATTTCCACATATCAGACCTCTCTGAATTCGAAAAGCATTTACTGGAATTTTTTTTTTATCTGTTTGTGGACAAGATAACACAAAAAACGAACGCAATCCATTCTGGAGAATTTGTCTAAAGTTTGTCGATATCTGTCAAAGTGAACGAAATCCATTCTGGAGAATTTGTCTATCTAGCTTTCAGGGTACAAGTAAACACAACAATTACAAAGATCTGGATGAGTAACTTTAGCACACATGATTAGTATTAAATTTTGAATCAATTTTATTAATGGGATTAACCTCCGTTGGTCTGCACTTTTGCAGACCTGTAAAAACGATAATGCAAAACAGAAATGAAGGTAAGTGAAATTTGGTACATTGGATTATTGAAATATTGGATATTTTGAATGCAAATCCGTATCAGATTTTGAATAAAATCTCACGAATTGCAGGTAGTCTGTCGGTCTGTACTTTCCCATGCGTCTGAAAGTGATAACTCAAAAGCTAAAATGAATGCAATTTGGTACTCAAATTTGTTACTAAAATCATAGTTCTGTATCAAATTTGGTTCCAATTTAATGAATAAAAATACATTCAAAATATTTTTTTTTGTACTAAAAAGCACAAAACACTCGCGCGCGCGCGCGCGCGTGTGTTTCACACTGAAAATAAAATGATGTGCACTAATGTCTTTCATGTGTTGTCTAATCTTTACAATTTCATGAGAAGATAGCAATGAATAGCAATTTTATATGAAAGTATATTTGAAAGTTTTGCTTATATTTATTATCAGAATTAAATATTGAAAACACTGTTATTGTGTATGTTAAATGAGAGAAAAATTGTTAAAGAATCTTTTAAATGCTGATCTTAAATCCTATATATTTCCTTTTTTTAACATTTTTCGATCGCATTTTTTAAAATGGTAAGAAAATGCGTAAAAAATAGGAAAATCGTTTAAAAAAATTACTTTTAATTAAATTAAATATATATCAAAGTTTTTATTGTTTCAGTAACAATCTGCTGGTCTCATATCTGGTGACCGAGAAGGCCATGGATATCTACTAATAATTCTCTCTTCCCCGAACGTCTGTATCAGGAATTCCTTGACTGGAATAGTAGTGTGACTTGTTGCTCCATCTTGCATAAACGTATCTTTTTCACGCAAACATGGAACAACCTTAAACCTTAAATAACGCTGAGCATTTACTGTCACCGCTTTCCATTCAATTACCGGACACCGTGTTTCAAAGGAGTGTCCTATGATAAAGGAACCCACACCACACTGTGACTTTGGGGAAATGCAATGGTTTCTCAGCGTACTCTCTTGGATTTGACGTCGCCCAGATGCGACTTCGCTATGGAGCGAAAAATGATCTTCATCTGTCCACAAGATGTTGAGAACCCAGGTAGGATCTTGTTCACTTTTGGAGAGAGAGCCCACCTCGCAGATGCTTCTCTTTCTACAGGATCCGATGCTAAAAGCTCATGGTAAGACTGTATAATGCGTATGGATAGTGATTAAGAATTCCATGAAGAATGCTACGTATCGAGGATGGTGGTATCCTAAGAGTCTGCCAGCTTCTCGTGCACCGCTATTCTCTGCCGCGGTTTCCTTTTCGGCTGCAACGCGCATTAGACTTCGTCGTCCGGACCTTGCACGATTTTCTAGCTATCCAGTTTCCTAAAATCGCTGAACAAGCTTTATGAGGCCTGCCGCTGTTAAAGATCCTTTCCCATTCTTCATATTCTTCTAAAGTCGGAATTTACGCGATGCAACAGTCGCTGATTCCCGGTTCAGTTTAAACAGCTTCACCAACAAAGCATTATCTTTTCCACATAGCATCCTTGTTTAATTACATAGCATGCAACGAAGAACTGATTCTGGATCAAGAGCATAAGTATTTATAATCGCCCGTCTCATTTGTATATTTCCAACTAAGTTGTTCATACCAGCGCCACCTAACGGTTGTTTCTTGAATTAATTTTTTTTTCCTTACCTAAAAAAAAATCCTGTGACTTATCGATGCTAAATCTGCAAACCGTTTCTTATTTTGCTTAATTTTACGGGTTTTATGAATTTTTGAAGTTTTTACGGACGTTTTGCCCACCCGGTAGAAAAAAAAAACCGGTAACAAAATTGGCCTCACTGAGAAGAGAATATCTTAATTTTTTTTTTAGTACATAAATATCGTCTTTTTTTTTTCTTGTACTGAAAAATTTGCGAACATTTTAGAAAAAATATTAAAAGAATTTTGCTTGATTTTTAATTAATTGCAGTTGCAATTAAAATTTTACTAAAATCACTCCGCACACTCAAAAACATATCTTGCCAAATTTAAGAGCTCTAGATCAAATTCCATATTCCATAGAGCCCCCAAACACACACATATGCATTAATCTTTATTAGTAGTAAAGATCAAGGAAATCATTCCAACGTACAAATTCGCTACTATCGTTTCAATTCAATAAATAGAATACAAGAACAAATTCAATTAATGAAAACAACTGACATTTTAATAAATGGAATACAATATTTAAAACTCGATTGGAAAATTTTAAATAGTGAATAATAAATTATAACGATAGCTTGATATATTTATTTTCAGATTTATGGGGGAAGATCTGAAGTAAAACTTTTGACTTCTCGAAACTAATCGAGTCACGTTTCTTGACAGTACTTCGAGGGGAAAAAAATGAATGCTTGTTTAAACAAATTGACTGTCATAAAAAGGATTTTCCATCTGATATTTGATTAGTTAATTCATAGAGAACAAATTTTTACGCATCAAATAGATGTAAGCAATTGTATTTCTGATTTATGATACTATGTAATATGTACATATTATTTCAAGCGTCTGATATTTATGTAGCATTATAACGCACGCGATAGCACGAATAAATGCACGTAAAAAAGATTATGTATTATGAAGCGTTTAAAATTGCAAACTATAGAGTTAGATTTCCAGTTCTATGGTTTTCTGAATCAGGAATGGTTCAGATTCAAATTATGTTAATTAAATTTCACCTCTGTACGATAGGACAGACACATTCATTTTGATAGAAGATCCAAAATGTGATAAACATCGATAATTAATATGTTTAGACGTCACACCAAATTTCACCGTATGACTTGATGCCATATTATCAACAAAGAAAGTTGCCACACAAACATTATTTTCCCAAAACTACTTTATTTGGACAAGATAAACCAGAACGCAAAATTCAATCAAAACAATACAATACAATTACAATATGTTTTTTAAAATTTTTAATAAACTGAAATAGTAAAAATTAAATTTAAAAAAATTTAACTATCTTCCAAGAGATGGAGAACGTGCACTTGTCTCTAAATAATAAATATGATAAATATGCGTAAATAATCAAAACGGTGTAAACATTTTAAGATAATTTAAAAATAAGTGGAGCTCATACAATAGTTTCCTCTTTAAAATAATTATTACTTGGGCTTCGGTGGAAAAATAGGTGTATAAAGTTATATTTTATTAATTTAAGTATAGAAACATCGCATCGTTCAGACATGGAAAAATAATGAAATTATAAATAAATATTATATTTGAAAATGTTTTATTGTTTAGACATCTTATTGGTTTCTTAAGAGTGAAACGAAATATAAACATTTAGTGCTTTGAAAGGAATAGTTAGAAAGAAAATGGGAATCTTTATAGCAAATTTCAAATTATTATTTGAGAACACTTTTATTTCGCAATATGAATTTTAATTACTAAAAGCTGGATTTTTTAATCAGACTGCTTGAAATATTTTGTAAAAATTAGATTGATTCTCATACTATAATATTTCTAAAGAGTTACTTTCAATAATATAATGAGAATCAAAAATAAATGGTTGTTATTCAAACGTTTTGATTATGGAATGTTTTCTGTTATTTTATATTTTCTGAAGCTTTAATTCCTATATTCGATCATCTCTAACGGGCCTATGTAGCTGCCAGTTTCATTCTGCATCTCAAGCGCCATTTCCAATGCGACTTCTTCACACGAAAAAAAAATGAATCAGCAATATCATTTGTGAATTATTTCTAAATAATTCTTAAAAATTATATTAATAGAAAGATTGAATTGAGCGAACTCAAGCCTAAATTAGTCCAGATTTCGAAACATTATTTTATCAAAAATGCGTATTTAAATAATCGTATTAATCTTTGTTCAATTATTTTTATATTCCTTATCATTTCACCCATTATTTCTCAATTTTAACGAATGTATTATTATATATTATTTCCACTTTCCACGATTGGTATCTGTCATATAAAGGATCTTTGTATTAATCTAGTGAATCACTTCTTTATAATTAATTTGAATCTTCTATACATTCAATCTATAACAATCAATCGGATCAAAAGTCCGTAACAAATTTAACGAAATAAAAAGGCTTTACGAGTTAACTATACTATAAAATGAAGGCCACTGCACAACAAGAACACTAAAAAGAAAAGTCCCAATAACCTTAGCTATTATTCTCTACATTTAATGGCAATCAAATGCTCGGTAGATCTAACTAAAGCTATTCTATCCAGACCGCTAGATGCTGATATCGGATAAATCGCCCACGAAGATTACAGGCGAGTCTAGAGCATGAAAACTGCACGCTTTCCTTTGTTTTAAGTCCAGCGTGCAATCTAATCCACTGTGTTAATCGCCTCCTACCAATTAACTGTGGTTCGGCAGACAGCCCATTGGGGACATCGCGTGTCCAAGAGCGCTGAAGATGACCCAGCGAGATGCGGAATGGGGCCTCCTTTTCAAGGTCACTCTGAATATTCTGCATTAATCCATCCCCAGGATATTTCTGATTGAGGACTGGCCTGCATATTCGTCGTCTGAGAGAAAGGATTACGTTGATAAACGTGACGCGAAACGGTTGTGTATCGGATTGTTTTTGATGTCTTCGTTATGTTAACCTTGTTTCGTCTTCCTGGTTATGGGATGCTAGAGAATCAAACAATGTCAAAAAAAAAAAGTGCCTATTCGTGCAATCCCTAAAAAATGCCTGATTTTCAAAAAATTAACTGAGCGATTTTGACATTCATGTGCCATGCTGTTATAACACAGCATTCTTTGATCACTTCAGACCAAATTTGCTAAATATCAACTGAAAACCCATTTGCTTCGTATAAAGAAATATCTGAACCATTTATATCAGCGGCTCTAAACTTTTTCTTTCAGATTAATTTTTCCATACTCCTCTACATTCCTCCAATATTTTTTGCTATGTTTAGAAATCTTAAGTAAATGCTTTAAAAATATTTTTATTACTTATTTATATCACTTATTTTAAAGATTATATTTTATTTTTACCTTCACATACAGGTAGTGTAGAGTTAGTATAGGAATCGTCAAAAAACTGGAACTCGAGATTTTGAGAATCTTCGGTTTTTAAACCTCTCTGAATTCGAAAAATACATTTTTGGAAAATGGCCTGTGATAAAGATAACTCCATAACGCTTTGAGCTAGACAGATGGAATATGGTATACAGATTTTACACCAAATGAGTAGATTTCTGCCAAATTTTGAGTAAACTCTGTTCAGAGAAAAACCATCTGTCCCGCTATTCGATAATTCTAAAACAAAGAGAAGTAAATAGATAAAGTTCGGTACACAGATTTAACACCTACAGCTAGACCCCTATCAAATTTTGAGAAAAATCCAAGTACGGGTTGACTGTCTGTCAGTCTGTACTTCAGAAACATGTAAGCGCGATAATTCAGAAACGCAAAGACTTAACCAGGGATTAATCGCCAAATATCCCGCCATGACACGACAGATTCCGTAAAAACGCTAAATTCCTGCCAATTATTATTATTATTATTATTATTTTGCTTAACTATTATACGCCAATGACATGTAAGGCCAAGTTTATTAGAAAGTATGCGAGAAAGATTTGTGAAGACCACTCCCGCTGGTTTGTATTAGCGGAGGACATGACCCTTCTTGATTTTCTTCTTTCCAAAATCTAATGGAAAACTGAAGACTGAAGAAGGTTATTGAATAACATAATGCTTATTGATATTATCTTATAGAAGAAGTATTGAAAATTCTAATAATATCTGTATTTACAAAATTGAATGTCCTTTTGTTATTTGAGGTCTTCAGCCTCTGATAAATTCTTTAAAAAATTAACAAATATGTTCCTTAGTATTTAGAATGCTTAAATAAGCTATTAAAAAGTTTCTACACCCTTCTGAAAGGGGTTAAATATTTTAATTTTTTCCATCATAACTTCCGAACAAATTACTGTACAAGCATTTTTACCCCATCTTAAAAATAAAAAAAAAATTGATTTATTGTCACATCAATATCATTTTCGCATAATTTTGTAGTCAATTTTTCTAATATAACTTTCATCAATTCCATTTTATTTCTACCACTATGAACTATGTTACTGACAAGTATAAGTGTTTTGCTTTTTCTTACACGCATATGAAATAAATAGATGACGTCAAAGCTGCGGTTACAGCGGCTAGTAATTGATAAATTAAAAACAGCTTATAGTGCACTGTTTCACAATTGCCGAGGCGCCATTAGTATAGTGGTTAAGACGCTAGCGTAGCATTCGGGAGACCCGAGTTCTATTCTGTGCTAACATTTTTTTTTTACTTGTTTTATTTTCTAATTTATTTCAAATTAATTTAACAATTTACAAACAGTTTTAA
>JAPMOR010009221.1:129579-155912 GCA_026543865.1 Argiope aurantia
ATAAGAAGTTTTTTAAATTCAGTTTCTATGTTCATAAAACACATGAGTCCCTTAAAAAAACTGATGAAAAGAAACACTCAAATTAATTACATATTTTCTCTGAAAATTTCAACAAAGATATTTTTATTCCAAGATTAATATAAAAATAAAAAAGACTTCGGAAAATTCATTGCCATTCAGAACGCTCATATTCACTGTTGACAATCACATTTCACTTTTACTCGCGGAAAATCGTTAAATTAAACAAACAGAGTGACATCGGATCACAAAATGCAAACATTAATGACTGATAAGTGCGAAGATAACGAGTCGGATCACTCCAACATCGCGGTTTAATGTCAACGTGGCTCAATACCAAACAAACACATTTCGTCTTCGTCAATGTACTTATCTCCCTTCAATGTTGGCTTTCTTACGAAACGAGCAATCTGACGTGCCATGCGCTTCCTAAGTTCTTATCGTTTGATCGAGGTGGACCGAAATAAAATCGACATTCTTGTCCACGTCCATTGTTTTGAAACATAAAGACGTGCTGAAAATCTATTTATCTCCAGTAATGTTATCCATTTATACTTCATTGACGTAAATGGAGAAGTTTGCTTACATTTTTGCAAAATAGTCTCATTGCTGAAATAATTGTAATGTTTCGATCCTAAAATATAACAATACGTTGCGGGTTTAAATGAAATGATTACCATTGTCCATAAGACTAGACGTAATTTTTCTAACAATGGGTTCTTGTTATTACACGTAAGAAATAGCATTTATTTTCAAATATGCACTTGAATTATTTTGGATTATTAAATGAAATGATGTGCTCAATTTATTCGTGATTATGGATTGCATCGCAGAATTCGATTCTGTAGAAAATAAAATGATGATGATGGTAAAGCACAATGTGAGGAAAGGATCGAATTTTATAATATCGACAATATTAATTTGTATCCAAAAAAAAAAGATTGAGTCCATTTGAAAAACAAATTTCTTTTATTTCATTACTTACAATTTATGTTACCTGGAAAGGCAATACTTGAGTAATTTTTTATATTTATTTATATTAAAATTTCCCCTAAAATGATTCATTTTACCAAATCAAGCCATTTTAGAACCCGACTCCCAATAACCTTCTCGCATATTCTCACATAAAATAGTCATCATTGAAACATCTTACATGGCATTGGCGTACTATAGTGACGAAATATTACATTTTGGCGGTCATTTAGCCTTTTGACTGAATCTTTCGTGTCATCCTTGGTGAGTTTTTTGGCGATTAAGGCCTTGTATGAGGTAAATAGTATCCAAAAATTGAATTTGTGTTTTAAACACGTTTTTCTCAACCGTTTGAAACAAAAATTTGACACAAAACTTCACCTGTAGTGACAAAATCCTACACCAAATTTGGTATTTTTAAGTAACAGCGTTTTTGAACTATCGTGTTTACATGTTTCTGAAAGTACAGACCGACAGACAGTCGATCCGTAAATGGATGTGACTCAAAATTTGGCAGGTGTCTACACTATAGATGCTAAATCTATGCACCGAATTTTATTTACCTAGCTCTCTTTGTTTTATACTTATCGTGTTGACTTATATTCGAATTACCAGATTTTCTCTCAAAGTGGAAATTTTGCAGCAAATTTTATGGAAATCTGCATATTTGATGTAAAAACCGTGTACCAAATTTGAACCGTCTAGCTCAAAGCGTTTTTGAATTATCTTTCTCACGGGCAGACAGGCGGATGTTTTCTAAAAATGTGTTTTTTGGACTCTGAAAGGTCTAAAATGGAGAGATTCGTCAAAACCTCGAATTCGAATTTTTCGGCGATTACTGTATTTTCTCTGTACTACGTATACGAGAAAGTAACAATTCAACATATTGGATATCATGAAAGTGCAGATTACGAATTGCATAGTGATCAGAATTCCACAAAACGATATTTTGCAATTTAAATAATCATTCATCTAGTTTAATGTGTTTTTGAATAGTCACGACCGCAGACACAAAAATAGAGAAACAGACATCCAGTTAACTAGTTAAAGACTGATATAGACCTTCAATTTTATGTTAAATCTGATTCTTCTAAATAATTATGTTTTTAAATTCTTTGTTTTCAAAAAAAATTCAATTTTTCTTTTTAATTCGGGGAGTCTTAAAACATGAAAATTTATACATATATTAAAATCGAATGTCTATATATTAACAGTATTTTATTTATTTAAATTTCTGATAAGCGACAGTGAAAATATATATCGGTAGAAAAAATGTTATAAGTAAAATCTAAAACACATTTCTGAGCAAGTTTAATCAAAACTATATCAAGTGAAAAGGTTAATTGTTATTCCATCAAATAATACAAAAAGCAAGGCAATTTTTCATATAGATTATTAATTAATACAACATTAATTATTTACATTTATTACAATAACAATCCCAGACTTTATTTGGAAACCGATGAAACATGAAAATACTGCTTTAAACCCACTCATATCTTGTTAATATGAACATATTTCCGGACGGTATTTAAAACACACACACGCACACAGAAAAAACCTGTAGTTCCGTAGAAAGAAATAAAAAAAATCGAATTAATAGAAGTAAATAAATCAAAGCAGAAATTAAGATTTTTAATTATCCATTTTATAAATTAAACAGGTTTTTTTCCTCCTTTTTTTTTCCTATGATTATTCGGCACCAAAGTTTGGGAAAAGATGCCAAAATAAAATCAAAAACGTTTTTATGAATTAATTCGATATATAAAAGATCAAAATTTTTTAATATCTCTAACAATGGATAATTTCTTGGTGATTTGAAAAATCTCTGATTCCAATTTTTTGTTAATCTAATATATATTTCTGAAATTTAAGATGAAGGAAGAAACGAGTTCCCAAAATATTAACTAGCTTATTTATTCCAGCGTTTGCATTTTAAATTGTGGTATTCTGACAAATTCGCAATTCGGCTTAGTGGTTTATTAAATTTTCTCGCTAAGAGATATTTTATCGATATTCATTTATAAAATATTTTAGAGAACTCTTAATGTAGATAATACATATTATCAGCCGCTTCCATCGTGCTGAAGTTTGTTTCATTCCTAAGTGCTACTTTACCTAATATTGTTTTGAGGCTGAAAAAAAGGGCATTGTTTTGGCTTCGTGGATTAGAAGGGCAAGGAGTGAAGAATTAAAATGAGGGGGAAATGTCCTTGAAAGGGAGAAAAATCGAAGGGAAGCGAATAAACCTGACTTGTGCATCATTTAAACCTATCTATCTGTGTGTAATATCATCTAATCTTGATTTCCGTTCATCATAATGCCTCCCCAGACGACAACATTATGATGAACTGGCGGACTGAGCTCCACGTTTTCGACAGAGGTTCTGTCACTGGAGATCGCTATTGTCAGGAGGTGATCCTTCTCCATGTGCGTTGGTTCCGAGGTGCCATTGGATCAGACTTCGTTTTCATGGATGACAATTCACGGACACACAGGACTCATGCTGTTGAGGAGCTCCTTGAAAGTGAAGATATCACTCAAATGGATTGGCCGGCGTGCTCCCCTGATTTAAATCCGATAGAACATGCGTGGGATACTTTGGGTAGACGCCTTGCGGCACGATTACATCCTCCTGGGAACACCCGACAACTTAAACAGATGCTGATTGAGGAATGGGCACTCTTACCTCAAGAACTGTTGGACAATCTGGTGCTGAGTATGGGGAGACGGTGCGAGGCAACCATTGCAGTAAGGGGAGGGCATATCCCATACTAAGGAACATCTGCTTGCCGTTCTTCCTCTTGGACAGACAATCATGTGTAACGATACTAAGAGTTCAATAATGCCTTTTTTGTTCGATTCCATACTGTATGCATTGTATTCATTTCTGCGCAACTATGCTTTCGTCATTCTTTCAGAACAAAATGCTGCATCTCATTTCTGAATTTCATGTCTCTCAGATGATTTCTCGTGAAGTTATGGCAAAAAACATACCTGTTGCTTAAGTTTTGCACACCAGTGTACTTCTTCGTATTTGAAGCACAGAGCACTGTATTCGAAGCACTGTAATCATAAAAATATTCAAACTCAAGATTTTGAAGAATTTTTACGTTCCAGACCGCCCTAAATCCAAAACCATCTTTGGCATCACGCCTGTCTGTGAACAATATAACTAAAAAACTTTTTGAGCTAGATAGATGGAATTTGGTAATGAACTTGCAACCAAACTTGTAGATTTCTGTCAAATTTTGGACGAAATCCATTCACATGAAGTCTTTCTGCTCAGTTATTTGAGTACAAAGTAACTCGATAACTACAAAATGCAACAAACGAGGTAAACATATTAGGTATATAGATTTTGCATTTAAAATGCAGATCCTTAACAAATTTTGAACCAAATCTGTCAAACTGTTGACCATTTATCGATCTATAATTTTCCATGCATGTAGGAAGCATAATTCATGAGTAATGACTTAAATCAATGAAATGTGGTGTGTAATGTTGTGACTACGGCGATAGTGCTATGTCAAATATTGATTTAAATCGTTCAAAATATATATTGTCACGATAGATTCAGCAAAATGTCAAGATTCAAGGAAGATCTATATTTCGTTACTATCGTTCACCAATGCCATGCACAGTATTCGCGTCCTTACCCAAGGTCCACAATCTTACGTGGAAGAAGGCGAATAAAAAATGTAGGGGAAGGCGCGAAAGTTTTGGTGAAACTATTCTCGCTGCCTTGTAATGACGACGAATGAATATTGTTAAAAAATTAAAATTAAAATGAATTCAGCAAATGTTATTAAATTAATTTGAGTAGTTTATGTTTTAATTTAACCTTAGCCCTTAAAATCATTCATAAAATTTCTTTGTGCGAAAAGAGGGTTGAAAGGGGAGCTGATCGCTAAATCTTAAAAGAATAATTCCGATTACCGAAGGTGATAAAGCTTTGGCATTTTATGCATCTGCATACTCTTGGTGGCAATATTCTACTTTAATATTTTCAGACTTCAATTAAATTTAAATTTGATTCAATATCAGTGGCGACACCTGTCAGTAAATCTGAGAAATAAGATATCTCAAAATTATGAATTTCACAATATTCTAAATCAAAAAAGAAAAGAAATATCTGCTTAGAACTAATTGAGAACTGAATATATTTTCAGGACTGTTTTTAATTAAATTTGTCTTCTATCATTTCAAACTAATGTCCTTTTTATGAATCTGAAAGAATTCACTGAAAGCTCTCGTCTCCATAACAAAAATGAGACGAAAGCCACAACAAAAACATCGTTACTAAGCAGATACCAAAGAATGCCACATAGATAAGAACATTTTTTTTATCGGAACCCCCTAGGAGAAATAATTTCTGCAAGCTACCTAAACTCCCCCATGGGTGAAGATAAGGTACTCTGTTTTCCTTATCAGTCAATTTCCAATAAGTTTGACAGGTTTGGTTGGCAACGAAAACTTGCGGGAACTGGATTTCACAATGCTGTTTGATAAGAGCTTTATTTTAAGGACAATAACAGTCACGGACGTTCAAGATATTGACCTCAACCCAATTGCGTCACATCGAATTTGCTATAGAGAAAGGTGATCCCATTGGTTAACTTTCTATTAATCTTATATGAAACATGCAAAGAGAAGACACTGTAATCGTCGAAAATTTTCATTTTGAATTCTGAATGAATATTCATGTTTTAGACCTCCGTGATTAAGCAATTAAAAGGCTTAGAATTAAGTTTATTTGTTTGGGAATATCTGTCTATAACACGAAATTGAAAACTAGAATTTTGACTGTTTGTCTGTATTTTTACACAGCGTTAAGAATCTATGATGTTGCTCTTCTGTGCAATTAGTCATATATAAAAAAAGAGTTTTACAAATATCTTGATGGAGTCTGAAGGAAGGCCAGGTCAGTGATCTCCTAAGGCTATTGGTTGGAATTTTGTCGATCATTTTACTAGCTGACGAAGAATTCGACGAGTTTGGAAGCAAAAACGGGGGTTCGGGAAAGTAAAGTAATTTTGGCGATATCTGTATTACAAACCAAGATGTTGATTTTTTTAGAAACTTCCATATTCTATCACGGAAAGTATATAGCAAAGGAGCACACCTGAGATAGTTCTTTTTTTGGAGTACTGATTTCTGTTTGAATCATTTTTGCTGTCTCAGTTATTTGCGTGTATGCAGTTAATTTTTTCAAGTGCTGTTTCTTTGTACACTTCGGCTGTACTTCACGTGTTTCGAATTTATTGCAAAAAAAGCTTCATTTTACATGAACAAGCTGGTTGACCTTCCAACCATCCATTCGCTGAACGGACGGTATGAATATTATAACTCAAAACCGCAGCAATTAAATGGGTGACGTTTAATATTTAATATTTGAACGACTTATCGTATCAAATTCTGGAATCAAATCGTCCAATGAAAAAAAAATCTAAAATGCATATTTAATTTGCACCATTTTGTAACGATGACGTCATATTATGGTGGTATATTGGTATACCAGAAATTCGAAGAGAGAATATCCGCAGGAAGTTTATATTTCTTTCTTCATTATTTTTCTAGATGCATCCATATTTGATGGTGCACATAGCTTTAATGAAACACTCAAGGGAAAATATCTTCCTACGTAATTCAATTTATAAAAGCATAGACTTTTATGAAATTTTATCATGCGTTGAAACTTTTTTCTGACGCTATATTTTTGCATTCTTGCACGAAGAAAAGTATTGTAATAGTAAAAAAACATCGACCATGCGATTTTAACGAATCTCCAAGTTTTAGATCTGAATAAAAAAAGTTATTTTTGGATCCGTCTGTACCCACACTAATTGAAATGAATTTTTTTATATGGGTCCTTACATCAAACCTGAAAACTTCTGTAAAATATCTTTGTAATAATATCTTTGAGCAAAAAAAATTAACTGTTCGTTTATCCGTGTCAGTATAAACATTATTCCAAAACCCAATACCTACTTAGATAAATAAAGCATATAAACTATTATTAGAACAGAAAATCTGTAAAAAAGAATGGATCGTCTGTTGGACTACATACTTGAGCGATATCAACGCGACAATTTGTAAACGCAATGACAGCCAATGCAATGTACAACATTTAGAATTATATTTCTGGAAATATAATTATAAAAATAAATATTTTTTAATAATTTAAAAAAAATACAATTAATAATAATTACTACATGTTAATTAATAATTGTAAAAATAATGAAATTTAGAATTAAATTTTAATAATTTCTGGTAAGTATTCATTTTTCAGAAAAATTCACTTTAATTTTTTTCACAATAATATCAAATACAAAAAGCTCCATGGTGGATTAACATACAGGAAAGCCAAAGAATACTTTTTCTAGTTATTTTATTCTTTTTTAGCTTATTTATTGGATTTTTATGAAATGGAAAATGATTTCCACGTGCAGTTGTTGCAAAATACTGCCATCACAATCCCAGTAACTTTTAAGTTTCGGTTATTACAACACATGACGCATTGTTCTTATCCTTCATTCCCACTTCTTAGAAAACGATTAGAGATTCCTTGTTTAGGAATCCTAAAGCAAAATGGTTTGACTCAACACACAAGCATGCGATGAGAAATTAACAATAATAAATAACATTTCTGCTTTAAAAAATGCGAGGATGTTTCTCCTCTTTCCATCTAAGGCACCATAAATTGAGTTCTAGAATGATAATCACGGAAAGAGAATGAATGATACATTCCAGTAACTCATCCACAGATAAATACTGAAATTCTTCTAAAATCAGTAAAAGTGTTGCACGCGATGTGAAAAGAAATTCCAATCAAACACGTTTGCTGACCAGGAGGTTCTACTTAGTGCTTACCGTATCTTCTTTCGAATTACTGGAACAAATGGGACGAATAACGTGCAATGTAATCTAAAGTCAATTGCGACACGTGTTCCGTGAAATATTCCAAGCATTCCGTATGATTTACAGTGAAAAGATAGCATTTTTCTAAAACTTTACGAAGTCACTTTTTTGTGTTCTTATATCTAAAGTACACAAAAGAAATATTTTTGTAATCGTTAAAAATATTCAACTTCTTGATTTCGCGTTTGAAAGTTCGAATCCATTAAACCATTTTTGGAATTATATTGGCTGGCTCCCAATATGTGGACAAAAAAAAAACACCACATGTTGAATTTAGGAAATTTGGTAAACTTTCATTGCGCCAAAAATGTAAATTTTGACATAAATTTTAAACGAAGTATGTCTACTGGGATTTGTCTGTCTGTCTCCGTCCTTCTAAAAACGATTCCCAAAAATTTAAAGACAAGCTTATACGGTTGCGATAAACCTGCCCTTTCGCGGGGGGGGGGGGGTCTTCACGACGTTTTCTCGTATACTCTCCAATTAAGGCCGTATACCTCTCTATCCAACATAAAGTTCTGGAACTTAGGTAAGGTAGCAAATTCCTTGCATTGCATTAACAAACAATAGCTACGAAATGCAGATTCTTTGCCCTCGAATCTATCGTTTTTATTGAATCTGCGAATATGTATTTTGAACTACTTCTTGCCGATCGAAAGAAACTAAAATTTGACGCGAAAAACTGCAGTTGTAGTCACAAGTTAACATACCGAATTTCATTGGTTTATGAATTATTGCATTCATATGCGTGAGAAAATACGACCAACCCTTTGACGCGTTTCTTCCAAAATTAGTTAAAAACCTGTATTTTAGAAGCCAAATCGGTGTTCAAATTTTATTTTCCCAGCTCTTTGCGTTTTGGAGTTTATCTAGCTGTTCGAATACAATTGAACCTGGCAAACTTCGTCTGAATGAATTCCGTTCAAAATTTAATGGAACTCTACAAATGTGATTCATAGTCCGTATACCAAATTTCATCTATCTAGCTCAAGATGTTTTTGACTTATTGTGTTTATGGACAAACTGAGTGCAAAAAATCTGTTTTTCGTAACCAGAGAATTCTGAAACGTGGAGATTCTTTAAAATTATTAGTTCGAATTTTTGGTAATTACAATATTGTTATACTTCGTGTACGGGAAAGTAAAAGATGCAGCCAGTTAAATGGATAATATTTGGCATTATAATTCTATAAATAAAACTGAGGATATTTATGAAAATTTTTGAACACCATTGAAAGGAGAAACTGTCTGTCCTTATACATGTTTGTGTCCAAACATAATGTGTTAGGTAGCTAGATGAAGAAAATTACCTATTGTATTTGTTTGTATTGTGACTTTTTTGTATTTAGTTTTTATAAATTTAATGTTTATTTCCTTTTATACTTACTAGAACTGCTCATTCAACATTAACAATAGAATAAGAAGTGGCTTTTTGATTTTCTTCCTTTTTAATAGGATGAGTAAAGAATTTTAAGCATTGAGTAGCGTCATGTAAGTATATGGTCCCGACACATAAACAGCATAACACAAAAAAATGTTTCAGGAAATTACATCAAGGAATCAGAAATGTGTCTTAAGAGAACACAGTATCAATAATTAAATCATTAAAAAGAACTGCCACAAAAGTAAAATTAATGTTAAATGCTTTACTTTTAAATCCATTTCGTACAAACACATCTCTTAACTGCTGGTGTCCTAACCTAGGGGTAGAGTGATGATAGGGGTAGTAGAGTACGCCCATGATCTGGGCATAGCGTACCGGGTTCGAATCCTGGTTCGGGCATGGTTGTTCTTCTCCCTGTATTCTATCTGTGAGGTGTGTGAAAAATTCCCTGTGTAAAAAGAGGTCGTGCAATCGGGTGTGTGAGTGTCATCTTCATATGAGCTAGAAGTCAGACTTCTGCCCTCGGGTGCTCAGGGGTCCTTACCCTCAGAAGTTGCTGCATCCCCTTTCCGTGGTAACGCGGACACGACATCATCATCATGGTCAATAATGTTTTGAAGTTATGCCCCATTTATTTAAGTAATATTTATGAGTTTCATATGTCAACTCTTAACCATTAATAAGGCAACATTTTTCAACCCTTTTGTTTCGAACCTGGCCCAGTATTATATAAGCATAGAGCATTTATTGTTTCAGAGTTACGTAGAATATGTTTTGTAGTTCAGCAAAGAAAAATACCAAACTTTTTCACCTTTTATATTAATAATTATGGTCAATAATGTTTTGAAGTTATACCCCATTTATTTAAGTAATATTTATGAGTTTCATATGTCTTAACTCTTAACCATTAATAAGGCAACATTTTTCAACCCTTTTGTTTCGAACCTGACTCGGTATTATATAAGCATAGAGCCTTTATTGTTTCACAGTTACGTAGAATATGTTTTGTAGTTCGGCAAAGAAAAATACCAAACTTTTTCACCTTTTATATTAATAATTATGGTCAATAATGTTTTGAAGTTATGCCCCATTTATTTAAGTAATATTTATGAGTTTCATATGCCAACTCAAATATATTATGAAATACTGTTTCTTACTCAAACCTTAGTCACCAAATAATTTTTTCCTAACATGGGAGACCACGTATCAAACATAGAAAGAAAAGCTTTATCTTTTCTTGTGCAAGCGCAGTTTACAAGCGAATCCAATGGCCGAAATTTTACTTTCAACTATTTCTGACTCAAACCGAGTTTTGTTCTGGACCACAAAGACACTCTCAGACATAAACAAAAACCGAAATTATTATGCAATGCCCCTCATATCACACAGAGTGGAAAAATACTCTTCCAAAAAAGAGATTACTGTTATCAGAATATTAACCTAGAAAACGTGGGATTGAATACACAGAAGAGATGTTTTTTCCCCTCCATTTTGACTTTTCTTATGAAATATGTTTCAATTTCACTTACTTAGTAGCTATTTTAAGAGAAAATTGAAAACTGTACTCAATCTTCAAATAAAATTAACATTTAGATGGAACTGACAAGAAATATTTATTGAAAAATCGCATGGTTCAATTGATTTTGCAAATATTTAATTCTTTAAGCCGTAAAGTAACGTATCCACATATGTTTTAAAGGGTTTGTGTTTAGAAAGATAGTGTTGCTCCAAATAATTTAAGAAATTAACCTAATTATTTATCTAAAGAAATCAATCATCTTTATACCTTTAATATTTTTATAACTTATGCTGTTTTCCCTTTTTTTCACTCACGCTCCCTTTTTTATTGAAATGTTTTAATCATTTCTCCATACAGAGATGTATATATATAGAGCGTGAACAGAATACATAATTTTCGATATCTAAATCTCTTATTGAATCTGAACACCAATAATTTTTTAACAGAAAACTCATTTTGAGAAGATTAACCTTTATTTGACATGTTGTTCAGAAGCAACGTGTTTTCGTTAGCTTTTGTGGAGAGATCTACAGTTCCAAATGACTTTCAGGAGTATTGTAAGAATGCATTAGTACATAGATGTTTGCATGATAATTAAAATAAATTAATTATTATAAATGTTTAAGGAATAATTAATTAATTTTAAAAATTTAAAGATCATGTTGATACATTATAAATATTTCAAACTCCAAATTTTTTTATTACATTATTTTTAACATTTCCCAATTAAAAAGACGTTTCAAGATTTCAGTCACGTTTCTATATAGATTGAAAAAATCAATATCGGCCAATCGAAGCTTAATTAAATTCGAATGTAAAGAAATTTTAAAAATGTAATAATAAACTTAATATTTTTATTTTGCTTATCCCCCTTGGATTGAACTCCTATTCAAACCAAATACCAAGACATCGGCGAAAGTGGGGTGCAGTGGCTTCTGAGAGTAAGGATTCCTGAGCACCCGAGTGCAGAAGTCTGACTTCTAGCTCATATGAAGATGACACTCACATACTCGCTTTCCCAACCCCTTTTTATGGAAGGGGGGGAGGGCTGTTTCACATACCTCACAGATACAACACAGGGTAAAGAACAACCATGCCCGAACCAGGACTCGAACCCGGGACGCCCAGATCACGGGGAAGAAGCGCTACTCCTAGGCCAGGACACCGGAATTTCAGTCACATTTTAATGCAGTTTGAAAAAACAAATATTCGACAATAAAAGATTCATTAAATTCATGAGTAGAGAAATTTTAAAAACTTAATAATAAATATCTTCTTTTTATATCATTTATGTTATAAATGTCTCATTTTTTTCAACTAATAAAAAGTCAAAAGTCATCCATAAGTATGAATATATAGGAATTTTTTTTAAAATAATGAATAGATTTCTAAATAAATCCGTTTGAAGTTCGTTTCTAAGCTTGTTCTCTGGGAAATTACAATGATGTATATATTTGCATAATCCAGATTTTAATGTCATCGTTAAATAATATCTTCTTAAGTTCTAACTTTTAGCAGAATTTTCTTACGAATAACAGCACAAATTAAGATCTAATGCATATTTTTTTTTATTTAAACGATATATAATATTTTCTAATTAATTTCTCAATATGCTCTGAAATTCCAGAACCTCGTAATGAGTAATCTATCATTTTAAGATATTCTATAGTTGTTTTAATGTTTCACAGTGGAAAAAAAGGAAAATCTCGTGTTATTTCGATACGATACGATATGCAACCAATAAATGATATTTTCGTGAAAATATCGCGTATTAGTCGAATCCCAGTATCTAAAAATTGAAAAGAAAGTAAAGTTCTTTTTTTTTTAGTTTAGAAACCAGAAAATCTATTGACGTTACTGTGTAAGAAAGACTACATTTCGATTAATTTCGAATTAACTGAAAGTTTAATTAATTGTTATACTTTGAAGAATTGACAATATTTTGTCAATAGTGATTAAGGCTCGATTTAATTCAGAACATTCTTTTAAAAGGATATGTGGAACATGTATATATAGCCTCATTTTTTATTTACTTATTTATTTATTTTTCGTATAAAGAATGACAAATGTTTCTTTTTTGCCTGAGCACTATTGAATTGTATCCCAAACTATTATATGTTTAAAACGAATCCTGTAGGAACACGGAAAATATTTTAATGTAACTTTACATAAAATACACAGAAAAGAACACGCTCTTTTAGGTAGATGCTTATAGGAAGACTACCTATTGCAATGGTCCTCCTGACAAGACGTCGGAAACATTTCAGCAGTTCTTCACCGATCATGGTCCCTTAAAACCACCCTTCATTCAAAAGCTTATATTATATTATATAATCAAAAATATAAGCATTATGAAAATCCCAATTAAAAATTATTTCTGAAACAATCTAAAAAAATAAAATTATTTTTGAATCGAACTTAAAAAGCACAATTGCATTTAGAGAACGCTAATACTGCTACTACTAAAACACAGATGAACATAACCAAATTAGTAAAGATAAAAAGGAATAAAAATAGAATCAAAAGTACAAACAAAAACAAAATAAGAATCCGACATGAAGACTTTCTCAAGGGTCACCCTCAGGCAGGGATTCAAAAGAAGGGATTTTTTTTTCTGTGAGGGTGTGACTTTTTGTCCAACAATATTGACTCCTCGTCTTGCTGTTATTGTTGGACAAAAAATAACTGCAATATCTTACAAGTTAGACAAGTTCGAGTCCTAATTTTGACTGTTTCTAACATCAACAATTTACGTTGCCAGATAATAAGTCTGATGTAAAGGAGTCGGTCTAGCTTTACCTTACAGCTTGCCGATAGGATTTTATTTTTTTCATTGAAAACCGCACACCTCATGAAAATTCTTCAAATAAATTTAATAAATAAACGATGTTTTTCCTGCAACTCTCACATATAGTACTCATAATTTAGCACGTTTATTGACTTGCCTACCTGCGAAACATTTTTTTTATTTGAATAGATGAGTCCTACCTTACTATATCTAAACTAGAGATGAGAAGGGAGCAATTAACTACATAAGAGGTGTGAATCACATGCATGAGTCAAACGGCAAGAGGTAACTTCCATGTTAAAGAATGTTGCTTCATGTTTTATGTAAAACATTTTGAAAATAAAAATCAACATACTAGCGAAAGCATAAACCGTTGCAATTTAACAATGAAGAGAGAATTTAATAACTAAAAGTAATCTATTATACAATTGCTAGAAGCATGAAAAAAGAGAGAATGACTGACAAGACACAGAAAAATCAGGGAACTGGAACTAATTGGCAGTAAGCAGTGACAACAATCTTGCATGGCAGAAATATCTTATTTATTAGTTGGCAGCAAGCTAAACAACAACAACGGAAACCGATCGGAGTTCGAAGAAAAGAACCGAAACAAATACGACAAAGGGTTATTGATAACAATGAAAAATTGTCCACTCTTTGAAACATTAAAACAAAACAATAGATAACAGTTTTCAAAAGATTCAAAGAGTACCAACTCATTATTTTTAATAAAATCTCGATATTAATTAAAACTTCGAGCATAATGTTTATCTGCGATTTCTGTCCATTGTTTTCTTTAACGAAGATAATTTAGTTTGTTTAGACATATTGGTCGAGTCAATGAATCCCATTGACGGGTTTGTATACCTTGTGTACATTTGTTTCTCGATTTGTTTCTATCGTTTGCTCGAAAAATAAAGTAGGTTTATAAACATTCTTATATCTTAAGCAATCTGTATGATATAATCCCACATAACTAATGTGCACTCAAATTAAATGATCCTAAATGCATAGCACAACGAGAAAGGAGGACAACCTTGTTTGATCACAAGAGATTTGCATATAGTTTAGTTAGGTTATTAGGTTACTTTGAAGCTAAATGAGGACTCATTTGTAATGAATCTCATAATAGTTCATTGTAGTCAAGTGATGGATGACGGTCTAAACATTTTTTTAGGATTTCTAACTAAGCAAAAAGTATTTAAAACACTTTCCTTGACATTCTGCAATGTTTCAATCAAATATCAAAATAAAATAAATAAATAAAAATTAAAACTAAATTTTTAAAAAATGTATTTTAAAAACGTTAATGAACGTAAGGTCATATAACAAAGATTGTTTTAAATTCAGTTTCCAGATGTAAAATAACTTTCACGCACTTTTCATAATATGGAATACAACAAAACTTATTTAATAATTGCGCATTAGCCGTCTTAGGCAACCAGTTGTTCATCCATCATCTATATATTTAAACAACTCTCTAAGGAAGTAATTGGAACCCATTCAGATTCAGCATAAAATGCAGTTTTTAGTTTTGCTTTCAAAAGGATTGAAATGAAATCAATAATAATATTTTGTTCCGGCCTATAAATATATTTCAAAAATTATGAAGTTTAAATTTAATGCAGTAAGGTATCATATTCTGAGAAATATTCTGGACACACCAAATTTTAAATAAATAAATGAATGTTTCTATTTTCCACGATCAACTAAGACTGATTTATGAAGTTTTGAATGTAAAAATTTAGAAAAACTGAACATTTTCATAATCTTAGGCCAATGAATCTTGAGAAATCTGCGCACTGATTGGCGTATTTTCTTTGAAACGATCGATGGAAAATCTAAAATTATCCTTTTTTATTGAATAGTGATATTCAAATTTTCATAAATCAGTCAGTTTAAGTGATTGATTTAGTTGATTGGAAATGAACTCTTTTTAAAATATTAGTGTTTCAAGAACATTTTGTTAAACGTGATTTCCACAGCAGAAGCTTTATGTAAAATCAAAAATTCGTTATTTATTAGAGCATTTATTGAGTGAAGCTACATAAAATATAATCATTTTCCATTTAGACCATTTTAGCAGTACTGTGTCTATTACTAAAGGTTTACAAATTAGCTGTATTGGCATGATTTGAATGGATATCCTGTTCATATTAAACAAAACTTGCCTTAAAATAAAACTGATTTATTGGATTAATAATATTGAGAGTGTGAAAGATCATAAAATAATTTTTCTTGAATTTATTTTTTAGATGTGATGGCAACACTTTGAAAAAAGCTAATTTTTTCCCATGAATGCGAAACGTGCTCGTGCAGCTTAAATTTTATTTTGATTTTGTACGAAAAAAATTGTTGAAAAATATAGTTAAAATATTTATTTAAAAATTAATTAAAAATAGAAACTTAATTTTAAGGTTAAAATATTGTTATCATTTAAAAGATAAATTTTAGATCTTTAACTTGATGCAAAAACCTTCTTTGCGTGGTAATATTTTCGGAAGTTATAGCAGAAACACGCCAAAAGTTCGCCTAATTTTTAAATAAATAAAATTCTAATTAAAAATTAGAAAACATAACCCGCAGGTGCACATTCCCGGCCTCCACGGTATACACGTGCCAAATTTGGTAGCTGTAGGTTGAATGGTCTGGCCTGTAGAGCGCGAACACACATACACACACATGTATTATTATTATAAGTACTAGCCGCCTTTGAAGACCAGCTGATTCGCCAATCTTGAAGTTCGTTTAAATTATAATAATTAAATATTTTACGCAATTCCTACTTTAATAGATTCTTCATCAAAATATTTTAAAACTTCAGATTTTGATAGTCATATAATTCACTTATAATATTATAAAAGCCTTCATTCATAACGTAATATGTATCTCTCTGATTTTCTGTTAGCTCCCGTAGAATTTATGCTTTAAATTAAAGTGGAAAGAATGAATCTGCAATTAATATAATAATATTTTTTGCTGAAACAAAACATTTTTTTTATAATAGGATTACTGATAACAGAGTCACTCAGCGTTTAAACTTTATGGGCACTAAAGAATATCTTTCTTAATTTATGTAATATCTCAAGAATTTCTCAAAAAAAGTTTCTCAGATTCATCATGACCAGATCGATTAATTAACAATGTTTCATTTTAAATGCATCAAACACTAAGAAAATAAACAGAATCGTTTAAAATTATCGGTCGAAAAAGGTTTAAAAAACTACTTAAAAAACGATGTACTTAAAACTATAAGCATATACAAAAAATATATAACAAACATAAATACAATTTAATTACAAAAGTATGCAACTAACCTAAAAATAATTTAAATCAAGAATCATCCGTTGATAATATTGTCAACAATCAGAAAACAATGTGCATACGTGAATTTTCAACGCCAGTTACGGTAACGCAAATGCGTGAATTTTTCTACGCCAGTTGGGGTAACGCTATGCAGATTAGACATTTTTAATTTTTCTTTATTCTGCGTTATTTTAATTCAAAAGTACTTCAGAATGAATCTGAAAGACCGATTCATCAACAATGTTTAATTTTAAATGCATCAAACATTAAGAAAATAAACAGAATCGTTTGAAATAATCGGCCGAAAAATGTTAACCCTTGCCTCACAACTGTTGGGAGAAAAAAAACTGATGGAAGGTTTTTTTTGGCGGGAAAGTTATTTTTTAATTAATAATTAAAATTCTAATTAAAAAAAGGGACCCCAGGTGAACATTCCCGACATCTAAGGTATACACGTGCCAAATTTGGTAGCTGTAGGTCAAATGACCTGGCCTGTAGAGCGCCAACACACACACACACATACATTGAGCTTTATTTATAAGTATAGATAGATATCTGGAAGACCGAGCTCGTCTAGACATTTTTTTTACATCATGTTTTTTTCAGAGAAAATGTTTTGATACGAATCCCATACTTATTATATATGAATATTTTTCAATCTTACCTACATATGAACTGGTCATTTAAATAAAAAAAAATCATGAATGCACTTTGCTTAACATGTTATTCGAAACAATCTGCTATATTACAGCATTCATTTTATAGTTCATCTATCATTACTGATATTTTTGAGCTTACATTCAGTTTTAACATGGTGACATTGGGTCCGAGATGGCACTATAGGACATTGCCAGCATGAGAACAGATAGAAAAAGGCTCTAATAGTTAGTTATAAAAAAGTGGGGTTTTTTTCATGTGTGTGTATAAAATCGCGGTTTTTTAGGAAAGACACTTATGAAGATAAACTTAAAAAGCAAAAATATTAAATATAAATGCATAAGTAAAAAACTAAAAAAAAATAGCGATTCGAACCGAGGGCCTGCAACAAACGCGCCAATCATGTTGTTTTGACCACTATGCTGCATTGACCACACTTCGAAACGGGGGTTGAATATACTTATTCTAATAGTTAGTTATTAAAAGAATTGCTTTTTTATGTAAAATCGTGTTTTGTTTTCAAAAAAAGACACCTATTTTGATAAATTGAAAAGCAACACCCTTATTATACCTTATTATTAAATTTGATTCAAATCGTTAGAGCCGTTCTGAAATACACCAAATATATTATATAAGAATTGCTCGTTTCAAGTTATAAGATTCAGATAAGATTTAATAGAATACTCGAAATATGAAGGGTTTTCAAGTCATTCATGCTACAAATGACTTTCAAGGTAATGACCACAATTCGCTCAGACAAATCAATCATTTCAATATAGGAATAAACATATAGGTTTTAATCACTTAAGATCTCATAAGTTCAAATAAGGGAATAAAGACCGAAGAAACGATGCTTGTCCAAGCGAAGAGCTCATTTCCAATTTTGATATTAATAACCTTTTGTCCTTCTGCCATCTTCGAGCGTAAATTCAATGAACTTCTTTGAAAAGTGGACCACACGCTATCAAGAAAAGAGCAGCCGCTCCAAGATAAAAATAAAATAAAGCTCAAACCATCTCTGGAACAGAAAGAACCTTTCCGGCAGATGAGACCTATTTTTAGTTTCATTTGAGACCTGATATCGTCACCTCACCCATAAACGATAACACACACAGCGAGGCTTCCTCTTTTATCTTTTTACGCCGCTGCATTGATTACTGTATTGTTTACTAATTGTCCGAATCGTTCTGCCTCCTTGCATTGTGAAGAGATTCGTTAGGAGCAACCTTTTGTAACGATCTTTATTGGTGCTGTGCACGGGTACGCGTCTTGGCGATATGCTCTAATTCTTACCGCCGACAGGTGGTTATAGTTGTCTTCTCCTGTGTTAAGGTTCCTTTGAGAGCAGGTTTGGGTACTTCCGATAAAATGTTTACTTTGACAGACAGGTTAAATATTCGTAGATTATACACTGACTAAATCAAATGCGAAATGTATCGTTCCGCCAATCAGTTATTAACTGATTATCTGATTTTCTTATAAAAGTAATTTTATTTTTCGAATTAAAATAAGGTATAGTGAAAAATATCTGCTGAATAAAATTTTGGTGTTCTAAAGCTAAAAGAATGTTTTTTTCTTTTTTTGCTTTTAAATATTTTCACTTAACCCATGTTCATAACATTTGGAAATGCTGCATTCTAGAAAATTTAATAAATTAGCAAAATTTTTTTTTACTTATAACGGAAACATTTTTAAAATTTTTAAAACTGAATTTAAAATAATACTACAGCATATAATCAAAAAATTAATTGGAGTGGTCTCTCCAAAACTTTCTCATAATCTCTAATAAACTTGTAATACCAGAGAACCCTTACATGGAACTAGCATACAATAGTTACGAAATACTAACTTTTGGCGTGAATTTAGCATTTTTTGCTGAATCTATCGTGTCATCCTTGGCAAGTTATTTGGCAATTAATCTCTGGCAGACGGTAAATAATATCTGAAAATAGAATTTTTTTAGATACGTTTTAACCAACCGATTGAAGTAAAAACCTGATTAAAAAAAATGTTCTTGTTGTCACAAAATTCCATACCATATTTCATATATTCAATCGCTGCGTATTTGAATTATTGCGTTTACAAGTTTCTGAAAGTACAGACCGACAGACAATCAACCCTCACCTGGATTTGACTCAAAATTTGAAAGATATCTATACTTCAGATGATAAATCTGTGTACCCAATTTTATCTATCTAGCTGTCTTCGTTTAGTACTTATCGCGTTAATTTATATTCGAACAGCAGGACAGACGAACTTCCTCTGAACAGATTTTATTCAAAATTTTATAAATTTTGGTAAATTTGTGACTGTTTAAATTTGGTGTAAAGACTGTATACCGAATTTCATCCCTCTTTGTCAAAACGATTTTCAATTATCTGTGTCACAGACAGAC
The DNA here is from genome assembly GCA_026543865.1 of Argiope aurantia. Taxonomy (NCBI): domain Eukaryota; kingdom Metazoa; phylum Arthropoda; class Arachnida; order Araneae; family Araneidae; genus Argiope; species Argiope aurantia. The sequence continues at coordinate 149,539 of JAPMOR010009221.1, forward strand.
AGACATTTTCTAGAGATGTGTTTTTTGAACTCAGGGAGATCTAAAACATCGAGGTTGGTGAAAATCTGGAATTCGAATTTTTTGACGATTACTGTACTTTTTCTATATCGCGTACATGAGGAAGTAAAAATTTGTAGAGTGTTCAATTATTAATTATTTATCTTTAAGCTAAAATGTATTTTAATGAATCAACAAATACTGGGCTTCCATTAATGATCAGAAAATAATTTTGCGAGAGCAAATCATTTCTTTAAAAGAATTTCCTTGTAACATACTGTTGTTGAATTTTCTTGTTAAAATGTATATTTCCTTGAACGAGAGCAAAATGGTTAAAATTCTTATTTTTTTATTGAAATTTTTATTTCCATCAATTTCCCTTAAAAGTTTCAAAAGCATTTTAAATTGTTGATTATCGTTATTACTAACCTTCTAAAGAAATATTTATGAAATATTTAATTAATTAATATATGTATGTAAACATGTTTTAGAAAATGCTTAGCCAAAAAGAAACTTTTGAAATTTTAGAACTTCGATTTTATTTCATCCCGGAAAAATTTGTAGAAGAAACCAACTATCATTAAAGATACGTCAGTCTACATCGTGACACAAGAGCAAAAGAGACAAAAAAAAATATTATCTTCAGTGATTTTATTATGAGATTTTGATGGGGATTTCTTTGACGTGTAAACTAAAGACAGGGAATCTTAGGTATTTTCCATTTCAATCATTAGGGATTTTTATCCCTTCACCCAAGAGCAGGACAAATATTGAAGTCGTAATTTTCTAGAGCTCGCATAGAATTAATTAAATAAAAAAGTGGAACTGGATCAGAAAAAATGAGAATATTTTTAGATTGAAGTTTATATAGACTAAATTAAGATAAAAATTTAGAAATTAATTAGGATTTAAATTTGATTAAGAGATACCATTACATGTACAAAGTGATATTTTGTAAAATGCTGATCTGTCTTTAGATCATATTTCTATCTATGTAAGCATACTATAACTGCAAGTGACAACACTCCATTATAAATAAAAGGAAACTAAATATTATGGCAGAGAAAGGATTAAATCCTGAACGCTTACATTTTATGAGAAAAATCCTAAATTTCTGGTTTACAACTAGACTTTTGAATTTAATATGAAGCAGTTTCACTAAATTTATTTCTGAATTGACATTTAATGAAATTTGTGTTTAAACCAGAAGGATTGGTCTTCACAAAACATACTCGCTTACTCCCTCTAAACCTCCCCCCCCCCCCTAGCATAAAAAATACGGACCCAAGGTAAGACTGTGAAAGCCATGAGTACTCAGATTTTTATGATCAGAGTTCCACACATATTTGTTTTGTGCTTAGTATGGCAAAGTACACGGAGTACGCTATTTTAAACAGGTTATGCTTTTTTTTTTCAATCAGTTTAAACCAAAATTTTATGCAGAATTACAATTTTATTACCAACATACCAAACCAAATTAAATTAATCAATTTTGCGCTTTAGAGTTATTTGCATGTGAATGCACTGGTCAACAGACGATCAACTCATTTATGGATTTGATTGAACATTTTATTGGAGATCCTCACTAGGGCTGTGCCAATTTCCGATTTATCAAAAAAAAATCGATTTTTCGATGCCAGTTTTCGAAAAATATCAATTAATCATGATCATGAATAAATCGCATTCACAATAAATCGCTATACAATAAATCGATATTCACAATTAATTTAAGTTTTCAATTTCGTTTTGGTTACTGGTTTGTCTTTATTTTTGTGGGTCTTCATTCTTTTTCACCTTCATGCATAATATTTCTATAAATACTGTCATATTCTAATATATAAAAACACTTTTTTTAAACGCATGTTATAAGTTGTAACATGCAGACATTGTTTTGGTATTGACACACTTTATTAAAGGGGTTTTAAAAAACTTATTTTCTAACTATTTTTGTTCAAAAGAAAACAAATATTTTTATTATATAAATTGAAACTTCATTTCATTTGGAATCGTTCTGATCAGTCAATATGTTAAGAGATGCTATTTACAACTTTTAATAGCTATAAATAAATTATGATATCACAACATATCGATAAATATCGATATGTGTTGGATGATATATCGTGATGATGAAATTCGGCCATCATCGCGCAGCTCTAATCCTCCCTTTTAAATTCTAAAGCCTTTTACCAATCTAGATCTTTATTTATTTGGTTAGTTAGTTATATTTCACTTGATCTCATATATAAATATTATTTGAATTGTTTCGTATCAAACTGGATAGAAATCTCAAAATTTGGTGTATAAATAATTCACAAAATTTCATCCGTCTTGGTCAACTTATTATATTTACAAACAGGCGTAATTTAAAAAATGTGTTTTTCGAACTCAGAAAGTTCTGAAAAGTATATAATTGTCAAAATCTCGGGTTCGAATTTTTTTGAGTATTACAAAACTTAGTCTTTGTGTACGTCATATATAAAAAAAAATGTTGTAAAAATTGTAAGGAAAATTATATAATGAAAACATGAAGTGAACATATTTATTCTGTTGTGACAAAACAGATTTCTTGTTTTAAAGAATATTTATGAGCGAAAAACTTAATCCAGAAGAACGACGAGTTTGGTGATCTTGTTACAATAGATAGAATAAAAAGCGGCCTCAAAATTCTGCGAAACAAATGAAATCGCTTTTATCTGGAAGAATAATATTCACTAAAATTTGACTGAAACGATCCTATCTTCTTATAATCACCCTGCATGGAAAAGCTCTACAAAACATTTTGAAATACTGCTTCCACAGAATAAATCTGAATGGAATGCGATTTTTATCAAGATTAGAAATTGGAATTCATCGAACACTAAATACATTTCAAATTCATCAAAGAATTAATAAAAAATATTAAAATAAAATGTATTTAGTCAATAATATATGCTAATAATTAATTGGGTAAAGATGCATGACATTGGTTTCTTTGTTAGTGTTACGAAAAGAATTAAATAAGAACTTTTTTATCTTCTTATATATTTTATCTTCTTATGTACTTCTTATTTTTTTCTTATCTATTTAAAGGTTTGTTTTCATTGTCACCCAGGATTCCCAAAATAACTGGATTCAAAATAAGAATTCAAAACATTGGAGGGTTCATATTGTGATTAAAAGCTAGAAATTATGAAATATCAATTGATTCTTTTTATTCAGTAATGTAAAAAATTCTAAAATAAATAATTAGCATTTGTCAAATTCAAAATTATTTAATATTAAGATCATTCATTTTAAAATATAGAATCACTAATAGAATTTGCAAAATCCTATTTTATTCAACTGTTATATATTTGCCATTAAAGATGTTACTGTAATTGTATCGATTCGAAACACAAAGGATTTTTTTTCACTTGTATACGAAGTGCGTAAAGAGGAAATATTGTAATCGTCAAAAACTTCAAACTCATGATTCTGGCTAATCTTCCAGTGTCATATTTTTCGAAAGCCAATAAATACGTTTTTACTTTCTCGTATACGTAGTACTGTAATAGTCAAAATATCCAACACGAGATTTTGACGAATCGTCACATTTTGGGCCTGCCTCGAAAAACATATTTCTGAGAAATGTCGTCTGTCGGTGTCAAAGATAACTCAAAAACTCCTTGAACAAGGTATACGACCTTTACACTAAATTTGCAGTTTTCTATCAAATTTTGTGAAAAATCGGTTCAGAGGAAATCCGGCTGTTCGAATACAAGTTAGCACGATAACTACCAAACGAAGAGAGATAGATATTGTTGCGAAATTTTCTTTACCGGGGTTCATTTGGATAGTGGAAGTGATATGGTGTGTAGAACGCTCAATCAGTAGGCAGAAGTAGAATAAAAACAACGACTTTATTTACACGAAGACACACAGGACAGCACAAATCGACAACTATGTACAGCACAGAAGACGATTATCTTCACCCGAGACGTGTAGCATACAACAGCACACACAGCAGCATACAACCAGAATCTACTGCAGACAGTAGCGCACAGCTCAGTTCAGCACGAGCTTGACTCCGTCGCTGCTCACCGTAGTTTCCGCCTTATCCGCTCCGTCTTCGGACTTCTCCGTCGTCCCGACTACTGGCTTCGTCGTCTCCCAACTCGGACTTGACTCTCTGGCAGCCGCAGCCCCTTTTATAGGTCTCAGGAGGCGGGGCTAGAAGCCTCTCAACCAATCAGGAACGTTCGAGGCGTATCTCGGTTCCTACTGGACGGATCGGGAAAATTCTCGAAGTTTCGGGTATTATCTATTTTGGCGCCAAAGTCGCCAAATTGGTCGCCAAGTCGCCAAATGGTCGCCAAGTCCGTTGCCAAGCTCCGGGACCTCCGACGCGCTAGTCCCATTCAGATGACTGTAAAACTTTCTTTCTATTGATGGAACAAACTATGCTGAGAAGCCGAATTGCAGGTTTGTAACAATATAAAAAATTCGGTACACAGATTTAACATCTATAGAGTATACATCCTTCAAATTTTGAGCGAAACCCAACAAGAGGTTGCCCGTCTGTCGGTCTAGCTACGAAATACAGATCTTTGGAGGGAATTCTAGAATTTTTGGGGAATCTATAGAGAGAACTCGTATTATGGACGCCTTTTTGATGACATATTGATACTAAAATTTTACAAGAAATTACAAATGTAATTGCAAGATAGATACAAAATTTCATTAATTTAATTCCTTATATTTATAACTTATTGTGTTTACCTACAAAGACAGAATGACAAAGTCAAAAATGTGTTTTTTTGGATTCACGTAGGTGTGAAACGTGAAAATTCATCAAAATCTCGATTTTGAATTTTTTGACAATAATTCTTCTAATTTTTTGACAATAATTCTTCTATACATTGTATACAAGTAAGTAGAAAACATATATAATTTTTGTGCACTTAAAATTGCGATTCAATGTCACGTTATGATATATTGAATCTATAAACCGTCTCTAAATTTTTGGAATCGACTTTTTTTCTATTAGGGATCAAACTGAATCCTGCAAGCATCGACGGATGACTTATCTGAAGAAAAAGAAAATGAAACAAGACCGTGAGACAGTAACATTTGCTGTCACGTGAGGTAAACTCAGGAGTACTAAGTTATCTATTCTTAAACATTGAGCCACTTCAAAGAATGTAAACATTAAACAACAGAACGTGAATCCCGATGTTAGTTGATCTATTGATATTTCCCACAATTCCAGGAAATGTTTTCATTCTATTATAATAAAGATAGCAAGTCTTATAATTGTCAAAAAGTTTGAACTCGAGTTTTTGACGGCTTCTTATATTTCGGACTTTTTGAATTACTAAGACAGATTTTTGGAATTATATCTGCCTATTTGTGAACAGAATAACTCAAATATTCTTTGAATTAGACGAATAAAATTTATTATACTAGGTTTTTTTGGCCAAATTTGTAGATTGCTATAAATGAATGAAAACTATTCACAAGAAGTATGGGTTCTGGCTAACGCAGTATTAAGGAGCTCAGTCACTTCACAATGCAAGCAGCTAGATGAACCAAATTTTGTACATGTATTTAGCACATGTTGTGTAGATGTATTTCAAATTTTGAATCATATTCTCAAGCGATTGAACGTTTGTGGGTCTGGATTTTTTCGTGAAATTAAACGCTAATTCAAAAATTCAACGAATTAGATAAATAAAATTTAATATGGGATCTTTTTATGAAAATTGTAACCCAGGTTCGAATCCGAAAGAAGGAAAGCGTCTAAAATGAGCCATTCCTTAGAAACACAAGAAAATTTGGCGAAGACAATTCCTCTGGTTTCGCATGCTTCTGATAACGGCAATATTCTCTCTACTGTTCGATAAAAAAGATGTATCATCCTTCGTCTTTTCCTCTAAGTTAGCTCGAGCTTGGATGTAATCAGATGTGCGTAATTATCACAATGCTCCTTTTTCCTTAAGGAATTATTAAAAATAATGATGTATACACGTCAGAAACTAAAGGCTGGGCATCGATCAAAGAAACATTTGAGAAGTGAATATTAAAATAAAAGACCATGAATATTTTAATAAGAATAAATGCAAAATATATCCAGGATAATGAAAATCAACTAATCCTTAGAGGATGTGCGGGTAATTTATGAACAATAGGGGGAAAGCCCGCATAGTGTCAAGACAAATCACATAAGACAGATGTATCTTATAACTTCCAACGGTGTCAATAAAATGCCATCAAAAACATAACTTGTAAATAAAAAACAAGTCTCGCAACTCAATTCTTCTATCGTAAAAAGTTGTGAGATCCATGTAATACCAAGTCGGTCAATTTATTCAGTCCCTACTTAAGGGTCCTTCTGTCTTAAGTTATTACGTAATTAGCTA
>JAPMOR010009233.1:0-14843 GCA_026543865.1 Argiope aurantia
GTTCTTACGAATGCTTGGATTTTGTATCACATTTCTTTTTGTTTATGAGGTATATGATTTTATACGGATACGTTTAGGAAGCCTTACTTAAAGAAAGCTAATGAAATAGATAATTTATAAATATCGAAATGTGTGAATCTTTCGAAATTTTGATTATAATTTTAATAAATTTAAAAATACAATTTAGAAATTTTGTATATGAATGACATAAGATTTGAATGAAAATAAAATTAGTAAGCGTTTTAGAATGCAATAAGATTTTATGGATTCTCTAGTTACAAACCACATTAAGTCTTAAATACTTTTTTTCACATTCATAAATTTCTTAGATGCTTATATCTAATATGCATTAATCTTATATGTTCTTGTACCTTCTTGTAAATAAATTTGTTCTTTATTATTCAAATTTATAATAATTAGGATTTTATTGAATAAATAATCATTTTTGTTAAAATAATTTTAGCTGTTTCTAATTTTAACGTTTCCTGTTTTCAATCTTCACTTTTTAATTATTTATTTATGTTTACTTTCTTGTATGAGATAGAATAGAGATAGTATTATAAGTGCCAAAAAATTTGAATACGAAATTTTGACGAATCTCCCTGTTTCAGACTTCTCTGAGTTCGAAAAACACATTTTCAGCATTTCGACGGAGATAACACCTTTAGTAGAGAGTATGTATGCTGTTTTTTTTTAATTAATAATTAATAAATTGTACACACAAAAATGAAACTTCATAATTTAACGAATTTAGAAAGAATGTTATTTATATAAGAAATTTTGTATTAGAATTTTTTTTTTAAAAGAATGGTCTATTTTTGCTGTAAAATTTACTTGGATGAATAATATCTGAACATTATGTTATAAGAATTTATTATAATTAAAGCTGCATAATGTTATTATTTCCACTTATTTTCATTCTTCATTAGTCATAATATATCGCAAATATAAACAAGTTAATTTAATCGTGTATTAATGATTATTTTCTTTAAAGTATTAATAATTAAATCTGATAAGAATACAAATGAGTATTTCTGTGAGGAAAATTTAACTTGTGATGTACTAGAAACAGCTAATAGATTCAGATTTATTGCATATGTGTTAGATATTCCGATTAAGTGAGGGTTATTGGAAACAGTTATAATTTTATAACTGATGAGAATGGAAGTAAGGATTTATAATTGCTTTATTTCAAACCCATATAAACGATTTTTCATAATAAGCTTATTCAGATGATGTTGTTATTTAAGTCCAGGCAGGGCACAAAGAAGCAAACAAAAAGAAAGAGCACGGATTTGAAGCTCCATTCTACCAATAACACAAATGTATAGATGTCTGCTGTTTGTTTGTTTTGTTTTTAATTATGGCACTTGCCACGGACAAGCCCCGTCGTCAGAGACAGCCGAATTTAAGTCTGAGGGGGTGCGTCTCTTGTTTCTATAGTAGCGCTAACTAGGTCCAAGAGTACAACTTAGCTACTCACGCATCACACATTCGCTTGCACAACCCCTTTTTACAGGAGGGCACATTCACAACAACGAAACACATAGAACAACCATGCCCAAACCGGGACTCGAACCCGGGATGCCCAGATCACGAGGAAGACGCGCTACCCCTATGCCAGGATGCCGGCATGTCTGCTGTAATTTAATAATAACGTAGCGACTCATTTAAGAGAAAGGTCCTAGCTCTGGTGCCATCCTCTTCACTTGAATATGGTTTGAAATTAGGAAATCTGTCTCCAAATTGTCCTTTTTATATTTAAAACAGTTTAATAATTCTTGAATAATTTTTAGTATCAATTTCTCCAGAGACATTTTAGAGCTAATAACATAGATCGGTAAATGTAAGAGAGGTTGCGAGTGAGTACTGGTTCAAATCTCGTCTTCGTTGACATTTCAGCTCCAATGTGATTTCAGTATAACTTTCAATTCTAAATAAAATTTTAATACAACATAATATCTAACAGCTAATCTAGTCATTTGAGAGCGTTCGGTACTGTCTAATTTCTAAGCGTAACTCGATGCATTAGTAATTTCTTACAACCCTGTAAAAAAAGCAGATAGTGTTAAAGAATATAAGTAACTTTTAAAGATTTCGCAATCTGAGGGAAAGATAAACGTCTGTCATCCAATTGCTTGCAACTCTGTACATTAGACATGGTTTTACACTGCGTGAAGTTGGACAAATCGTAGAGGATTTAATTGCAAATGAACACCTTGCAGTAGATGGTTGTAGCTTAAATCCTTGTAGTGAAAAGCTTATAATCCAGTTAACAGCTATGCTACCTGAGCAATTGCTTTTGTATCATAGTTATGTTATTGGGCTGCGAAACAAAAGGTCAGAGGTTCTATCCTCTCTCCTTCCAATCCGCCACATCTTAAAAACACAAATGCAGTATTCGTTAATACTTGTAAACCCTGATAAAATAGAAAATAAATGTACTCCAGAAAAAGATATCTATATTATATTTATTCATATTGCTTTAAAATTATCAAACAATATTATGAATTTATTGTCTTCAGCTGCTCTCAGTTAGGGGAAATAGAAAGCAACCCAGGAGGAACTATCTCGCCTACTCTCTAATAAAGATGTTATCCCAAACATGCCTTGCATAGGCACTAGTTTACTATAATTACAAAATATTAACCTTTTATTCTCATTTAGAATTTTTACTGAATCTACCGTGTCATCCTTGGTGAGTTATTTGACGATTAATCTCTGGCTTGCGGTTAATTGTAATTGTTCTGTTTTAGACGAGTTTTTCCCAAACGATCGAAACAAAAATCTGACATAGAACTACAGTTGAAGTCACAAATTCTCATACCATATTTGATACATTTAAGTCATTACGTTTTTGAGTTTCGCGTGTACATGTTTCTAAAAGTACAGTCCGTCAAATGGTCGACACCCTGGTTGGATTGGGCTCAAAATTTGATTGGTAATCCATCTAGCTTTATTCGTTTTTGTAGTTATCGTGTTAACTTATATTTGAACAGCCGGACAAATTTTATTTCCTCTAAATGGAATTTGTTCAAAATTTGAAAGAAACCCACATATTTGATGTTAAAACCGTATGCCAAATTTCATTCGTCTAGCTCAAAGCATTTTTGAGTTGTCTTTGTCACAGACAGATAGACGGATATTTTTTAAACATATGTTTTTCAAATTCAAGGAGATCTGAAACGAGGAGTGGCATTTTTTTAGGCTCTGAAGCAAGGGAGAACGCTCATAGATATCAGTAGAATTTTTTTTTTTTTTCAAAATAGAATAATTCTAGGTCACGACTGAGCAAAAGCCGAGATTATGTCATAAATATTTTACGTCCCCCCTTTTTTTCATGTCCCTTTTCATTCCTTGTGCCTATCGCCATCTAGTGGCTGCAAAGAAAACTATTTTAAATTAGTCTAAAGCTTGAGTTTTTCCAAGTTGGATACTTTGAAACAATAAAAGGGAGTATTTTTATTTTCTTCGAAAGTGTCTCATCTGTAAACGAACACTTAAATATAATAATATAAATAAAAAAAATAATATAAATAAACAAGGCATTCGTTAATCTTTTTTATTAATAAAAGAGATTCAATGTGCATGTGTATTCCCTTTCTTTTAGAGTTTTACAGAAACAATTGGACAGGGAAGGAGAATGCACTTAAGAGCAATTTTCGCCAGCTATTAAATTATTTTTAAAAGCTGAATTTTGATATTTATTTTGGCTTAATTCGGAAATTATAATTCCGGAAAGAGGGTTTTCGAATAATTTAATTTGAAGATTTTTATTTTGAGATTAAATTTCTGGAATAAAAATAAATAAATAGAGGAATTATTAATAATATTTAAAACTATTTTCAGAAAATATGAAACTTTCTGGGATATATTGTAAATAAGGCACGAAATTAATTTTTGAATCGGAAGTTATTAGTTGCGGCTTTCCTTTCAACTGTATCAAGAAATTTTTTAATCATCTTTTTTTTTGTTTATATTTTAAACAGCTATTTATTAGAAAAATTGGCTAAAATGTGAAATTCCTTATCTATTAAACCATAGAAGAATTTGGTATTACTTTTAAGCACCATTAAAGTGACATCAGCGGTATAAAGCAAGAAAAGTAGAGCTGAATCGAACCGACAAACTGGCGCTCATCGTATTTCCGAGTCTTCTTGTAAATAAAATCAACAGGCAACTTAAATACGGGAGGAAAATTTGAGAGAATGAGAAAAAACGAAACTTTAAAGCTCAAAAGTAAAGGGTATAAAAATAAGAAAAAACTTTGCAGGACGGCGCCCGTGGTCAAAGCGTTCCGTTGTCAGTTGACTTAGAATTGCTACGAAGTAACCACTAGGCTAAGCCTGCACCGACGCGATTTGACTAATATTAGTATTTTAAAAACATTAGTATCAATAATTGCAATTGTATGTGGTGCCATCTAGGAATGAAAAAAAGAATCATAAGTAAATACTCGTTAGTTGGAAAAACTAAACTCTCATAACAAAATCAAATATATCTTCATTTAATAAGTTAATTTAACTCCTACTTATGATGAATCCATTTTGAAATCTTAGAATGTTTAATTAAACAAGAATATTTTTAAAATTTATTTAAATACAAGCAAATTTCTTTCGATTAATGAAATAGTTGAAAATGTATGACTTTAGATATATTGCTGCTTTACACGCCAGGTCGTTTGACTTAGAGTTACAAGCCTTGGCACATAAATATTTTAGAGGAATGTGCATTTCGGTGTGATTTTTTGAAATTCTAATTAATTGAAATTTTGGCTTTTTTTTCGAGGTAACTTCCTAAATGATTAATGTACAAAAATAAATTTTAGACCATTCAAAATTTTTGAAAAAAAAAAAATTCCTTAATGAGAACAATTTAGCAAACATACAAATTTATCCAGTATTTTGACAATTTTTAAAACTATTTTTTTAACCTAATTTCCAACAATATATTACATTGTTGCTTTGGAATTCAAACTATTTTCATTGTTTCCACAAACATTTAATCGCACCATTTTCAATTTTTATAAGCTAAAGAAGCTTTCTGACTAATATCTGTGTATTTTACAAATTAAATTAAAAGTGAAGTTATATCATCGAGCAATTTAGAAGATAAATTAATCAAATATGTATGTTTTTAATATCGTTATGATATTATGGGACTGTCTCCCTCAGAAAAGTTCATGTACACATTAAACAGAACTTAAACAAGACAGTTAAATAGATACAAGTTTAATATCAGATAATTTGATAAAATCATGGACGTTACGTTATTCTAATCGCTTTACCTGAAATCAAATATATCTGATATTTCTGATTAACCGGCAGTCACCTGAGGCAAGTAGTGTAAATTAAATCACGTTTTTAATTACAATTTATATCTATAATGCAATTAAAAGTACGAGAGGTTAAAGAATAACACTGGGTTATAAAAAGCAAATATGAGGCACAAGTAAACATGAACTGGCAATTATTAAAGCTAAAAAATATAAATAATAAATACTTGTTAATCAAAATCTATGTATTAAAACAAGATAGTATTAGCAGGACATATAAGTCTTTGAATCTACAGGAAAAAGTTTGTAATAAATATAACTAAATGCAATGCTGTTATTCTTATAGTTTTTTAAATTCAAAAATTGATTATCTGTTTTTGCAGGTGGAAATTAATCTTCATATATAAATTAAAGTGCATAAACTGCAAAATATTAATATATTGATATGCTGATAAAACACCGATATTTTATCACGTAAATAAAGTAACCAAATGCAAATCATTCTGACATTATTGATGGATTCAATGATAAAATTTCTATAATTTATGAGCGAAAAAACCTTTGATATAAGTTCAAAGTGTTAAATTATATATATTATAACACTTAAGTTAGTTAGTTAAGTTAATAGGAAAATAGAATCAAAATTCTTATTTTATTTGGTTTAATTTTGATTCTATTTTCCTATTAACTTGGTTTTTATTACTAATTGTCTAGATTCATCTGTGTTTTAGTAGTAGCTGCATTTGCGCTCTCTAAATACAATGGAGCGTTTTCTGTTTTTTACTTTTTTTAGTTCTTAATTTGTTTTCAAAATAAATTTTAGTTCCGATTCCGAAATAATTTAGTTTCGTTTCTGAAATAATTTGGTTTCGTTTCCGAAATAATTTTAATTTTAGATTGTTTCAATAATAGGTTTTAATTTCATAATGCCGCTTTACGATCAGCTCTGTTGGATGCTGATCGTAAAGCGGATGCCGAATCAGTAATCCCAGGGCTTGGCGACCATTTGGCGACTAGGCAACGATTTTGACGACTTTGACGACAAAATAGGTAATACTGGAATCTTCGAGAATTTTATTGATAGAAACCATAGGAGTCGAGATATGCCTGATTGTTCGAGAACCTTCTCGGCATGACTACGGGAACTATAAAAGGCTAAGCTGAAGGCAGTAGTGCATCAAAGTGCATAAAATGCGGCGGCTCGCACGCAACAAGGACCTGCAATATCACAGAAAAAATTCAAGACCTAGTTTGTGTCAACTGCCAAGAAAAGGGTCACACAGCTGCCTGGAAAAGGTGCAGAAAACTCCCGAAATTAACATCAATCAACGGGAGACCCTCCTATGCAGAGATAACAAGAAAAACTCCAAGAAACCCAGTCCAACAACCCATCCCCACACCTCGAAAACAGAACACGGAACCAACTTTGGCAGCTAATGAAGAACTCCCCCCTCTCTCCAAGAAACACTGCAAATCCTCAAGGAATTAAGAGAAACCTTCAAAGAATTCCCTAATTTAATTGAAGAGGCCAAGCTAGCGAGGAAAACTGAAAACAAAGAAGAAAAAAAGATGATTATACTCAATGCGTTGATCGGCTAAGTTGCACCAAAAGTTAAGTTACTCCCCCTCAATCACCCAGCTTTCTGATTGGCTACTCACGGACAATAGTTTATCCCTCACCTAACTCGGAAAACTGTCTGCATCACCCTCTCCTACTCCCCTGACAGCCTGCATTCCTATTGGCCAAGACATCTCTCCCACTCTCCCTCATCTGCAAAGAGCAAATTTCGGCAGAAGTTCCAAGGCATTCTCTCTCCCTTCACCGTCTCATCAAGAACCATCACAGTTCATGTCATCCTACCTAAAAGCCAAGTTGATACAGTTCTATCATTAAGGGGATAGTCCTTTTACAAGGACGGGTGCCCCGATAAGCTTACCATCGAAGTCGAAGTAGTGTATCGAGTCGTCGAAAATTTTATAGTCGCATAGAGAGTGAATGGCGAATAGTTGCATCAATCCAGCGAAGAGCAAGTATTGTGTAGAGCTCAAACGTTTGGTGAATTGAGCTGTGTGCCGAATCCTGGTGTTTATTATAGAAGCAGCATCGAGTCGTGTGTGGAGAAGCCAGTCGTGTAATAGTGAGTCGGTAGTTGGATACAGTATAAAGCGAAGAGACAGTAGAGTATAGCTATGTAGATTCCCTCCTCCTGTTAAATTTTGTCTGGCCGCTTTGTATGCTGTGGTTGTTATTACTACCGATTACTATTTGCGGACTACTGTTTGTTGTAGTGTGCTGCTGTAAGTTGCTTGTGTACGTCTAGGCTGTGTATTTGTTGTCTGTGTATTCGTTTCTCCATGTTTAATAAAAATTATCGTTGTTTGTTACTAAAGCTGTTGTTTGTGTTTCTTCATCGACTGAAAGAACCCCGAATTTCATAACAATATATTTAAAAAATGTTGGTTTAAAAATGTTAAGAGAATAGAATGGGAATATAAACTATACTTATATAAGCTAAATATAATTGCTCCATGTCTAAATATCTGCTTTAAAGTTCATCTACACACAGACACACAATTTATCCTTTATCAAACAAAATTTTGCTCCTTTATTAATCATATAATAAGTGAGGAAAATCATCATTGCAAAAATTTGTTCTGTATTATTATAATTTTTCATAACTTTTTTTTTCTTTTTTAACATTATTTATATATAATGGGCAAATGAGTTTGTCTATATAAATATAGATATCCGAAGTGTTCTTCTGCTGCGAGGAAAAAAAAAATACTGAATATTGAACATAAAATGACTGAAACTCCAACTTTTTATGATACAAAAAGTTATTTATTCAGTTTCAAATTGCAGCATTATTAAGCGGCACTACTTTCGCTGAAATGCCTTCTTTGCATTTAGATATATTAAAGACGATGTTGTTGTTTTTTTTAAAACTGGCTTGTACCAGGTGTATTAACAAAACATGTTTTTTTGCGGGGATGGGGGTCATTATGATACCATTGGATTTTCCTCGGCATCGTCTCCGGTTGCTTTTACAAACTCAATTCGCTTAAAGAAGAAGATGATGTCGTAGATCCCACTGGCCATGTGTAGAATGCTCAGAATGAGACCTGAAAACTGAAAATAAAGAAGGGTATATTAGATACAAATATTTTTAAATGAACGAAAGAATAGACGTAATAAATACTACGGCTTAGAATGAGACCAAAAAATTAGTGCTTATAAAAGTATGCAATACATACAAATGCTGATAAATGGACAAAGAAATGTAATAAATAATTGTACTTCAGAATGAGACTTGAAAATTCAATATTTAAAGTGCATAATAGTTACAAATCCAGATAAATGAACATAAAAACCATGTTATAAATATTACAGCTTAATATGACACCAGAAAATTGAAAATATAGACATGTATATTAAGTGCAAATACTTTTAAATGAACGACAAAATAGATGTAATAAATGTTACGGCTTAGAATGAGACCAAAAACTGGAACTTGTAAAAGTCTACAATAAAAACAAATGTAATGAATGTTGTGGTTCAGAATGAGACTTGAAAATTCAATGCATAAAGTTTATAATAGGTATAAATTCAAATAAATTAATATAAAAAAGATGCAATAAATATTGTGATTCATACTAATAAGACAAGAAAATTTAACATTTAAAAGTACCTTAAGTACAGATATTGAAAAACGAATAAATAATAGGAGCAATATAGTAAAATGTGAAGTGTATATTAGGTACAAATACTTATAAGTGAACTAAAGAATAGATGTAACAATTACTACGGCTTAGAATGAGACCAAAAAATTGGAGCTTATAAAAGTAAGCAATACATACAAATGCTGATAAATGGACAAAGAAAAGTAATAAATAATTGTACTTCAGAATGAGACTTGGAAAATTCAATACATAAAATGTATAATAGGGACAAATTCAGATAAATGAACATAAAAAAGATGTAATGAATATTGTGGTTCATAATGAGACAAGAAAATTGAAAATATAGAAGTACATTAAGTACAGATACTAATAAATGAATAAAATAATATGAATAATATAGTGTAATGTGGCTCTAAAGGAATTACATTGTTCCAAATGAATTAACAAATTAATAAATGATCAAAGCGAAAAAAATCTTGATTAAATTTTTGAGCAATCGATAATAAATATCTAATCATTAACATTATTATACAGAAAGTATTCAGGATATTTTCATTTTGCTTATGCGTCGAAATTCAGTAAAAAGGATCATATATTCTCTGTGCCCTATTTCTTTTGTGTATTTTAACTTGTTTCTCTATCTTTTGTAGCTATTAATATGCTTCTAGTTTATAAAAATAAATAGTTACACTTTATAATGCCACAGGCATAATCAAATGAATACTTGAATAGGAAGGAACGGTCGCCTAAGTCGGCTGGAAACGATCTAGAGTCCAAGTGGTGCAGTAGCAATGATTCATTCGCTACGAAAATGAACTTATGTAACAAATTTTTAAAAAGAAACTTACCACTATACCGTTTTTAACATGTAATCCTTTAGGTGCAATTCTTATTAGTATATCATAATGTCCAGCGTAGAACTGTATGTTGGATATCGATGAGGCGACGACTAAAAGAAACTGTATGAGGTCAAATACGAAGGGCTGTGGTGAAAAATCAGAGTCAGATCACAAATAATGCATATAATATATTGGGTTGTTCGGAAAGTAATTTCGGTTTTTTTTTTTTTTTTTTTTTAAAATGGAAGACAGTTTTCGTATAATAAACAAATACTTTATTAAATTATATATTGGCCGTTCTGGTCCAACATCTTTTGCCATCTTTCTGGTAGTAGCATAATTCCACGCTCATAAAATTTTTGGTCTTTGCTGCCAAAAAACTGATCGAGGTGGTTTTTGACCTCCTCGTTTGAGGTGAAGGTTTTACCGTCTAAAAAATTTAGCGAACCAGTTCTGGCACTGGCGTACTCTCAACACACCTTCTCCGTACACATCGGTCCATTTCTTTCTGGCTTGAACAGCATTTTTACCCTTTCTGTAGTAAAACAGTAAGATATGTCGAAAATGCTGCTTATCGCTCTCCATATTTAAAAGAGCACCAACCAAAAACTACTGCGTAGAATGAATTGGAATTTTTCACACACAAGCCTTGCTATATGATCTCTCAAAGCATATAAAAATTATACGGCTTAAATGTGAAGTTGGGTGCAGAAAAATACAATTAAATCCTCTGTCGGGAAAAAACGAAATTACTTTCCGAACAACCCAATATATAAAAAAATAGCTAAGAATGTCTCTTTTCATCATTAATTATTTATATAACATATATTTCTATTAAATGTTTATTAGTATATAAAAATTAGTATATAAGTATTTTTGTTTTATTAAATTAAAAATTTTATTTTAAGTAATATAAAAAAAACAAAAGTATAGTAATCATAAAAAAAATATTCGAACTTGAGATTTCGACGCATCTACCACGTTTTAGAAATCTGTGAATCCAAAAAACAAATTTTTGGCATCATGTCTGTCTGTCTGTGAACATGATAACTCGTAACTGACTCGAGCTAGATGAATGAAATTTTATTTCTGGGTTTTAACCAAATTTGTAGATTCCTGTAAAATTTTCAAAGAAATGAATAAAGTGTCGATTCATCTAGCTGTCCTAGAATAATTGAATATGATAACTAGAAAACGTAATGACCGAAATAGAAGTATCCAAAGTGTATGTTTTTATGAAAATGTCAACCAAATGCGTCAAAGAATTTGACCATCTGCCGGTCCGTACATTTACATGCATATAAACGCAATAAATCAAAAACGTAATGACTTAGATAAAAGAAAGTATGTGATCTTTTTACTGCAGCTATATCAAAAATTGGTTTCAATCGGGGGGAAAAAGCCATTCAAAATGTATGCTCGGTTTTTATCACTATAGCAGGAAGTACAAAATTTTCATATACAGGATTCTGAAAAAAAATTCTGAGCACTCGCATCACTCACATACATGGTCAAGGTTTGCAAACCATGGTCAGATTAACAAATAGGAAATTGCTTAGCAGCTCTGCAACTTAAGAATGACCTTCGAATTTTTTTTTTTTTGCTATATTTTTGGGGTAATTTATTTCTGAGTATTCAGTAGATTATAAAAAAAGGAATGTTTCAAAATTATGCAGAACAATCTGAACAATTGTTTGAATGACACATTTTTTTTTTTTTTTTGTTTTTTTAATTTTTTTTTTTTTTTTTTTTGCAAATTAGTGTAAGGGTGGTTTTTCTTTTCAATGGAATGATTGACTCAAAAGTTGACAATACTAAAAAACGTAACTAAACATTTATATTATGTTTAAAAAATTATGATTTTTTTACAAGTTAAAATTATTTAAAATAATTTTAAACTCTTTGATCTATGAAATTGTGAAATTTTTGAATCTGACCCGTTATTAATGCTTTGTTATTTTAAGTTATCATAATAATCATTACTTATGAGCTTATGATACAAACGTCAGACTGAAATAAAAACTAAGTCAGTTTTATAAGCTGAGGAAATATTAGTATCTTAAGGTCAATGTATTATGTAATGGGAATGTATTAGTATCTTAAGGTCAATAGAGAGCTGCTTGATCCGGCCCTGCACATTATAATTTCAAACTTACAATTAGTGCTGGGAATTTAACTTGTATCTTAATAGAATGTATTCCCACTTCACTAATCTCTGATAGCAACAATAAAGAGAATGGTGTGTCTCTGTGTTTACATGTCTATGTGTGTATAATTTTTTTTCTGTTTTTATTTATCTTTAAAATATTTTAAGATAATAAGAGATAATTAAAGAGTATTAAAAAAATACATTTCATCGTATTGTGAAATTTAAATATTCACATTATTGCTACTAATATTTCATTCCCCCCCCCCATTATTTCAGAAGATACGGCTTACATCTCCATATTGAATAAATGTCCTAATAATCAATAATTTTTTTTATTAAAATAACAAAAAATTATAATTATAATTTTAAAATTTTTGAATTGTAAAAAGCAAAATTTTAAAAATTCTGTTGCTTTTATAATAAAGGCTTAGAATCTGAATTAATCTATGGAGAAAAATTTTTAAATACTGCCACTCTTTCTTGTGATATAATAGATATATAAAGATATAGACTGACAATTAGAAAAATGTATAGCACACTGAACAAGACAGTGTACGGGTCCATAAATAATTTTAATTTATAAGTCCATCAAAATTTGAAAATTAAAAAAAGTTTTTTTAAAGAATTTATTGAGACCAAAATAATTTAAATTTTAGCAAACCATTAATCACGGCGACACAGTTGGTTGCTAAAGGCGGCTAGTAAACTAATAAGATACACGGGATAAAGATAATTTTTACTGAAAATTGCCAGTGTTCTGCTAGCTTGAACATGAAAGACAATGTTTCTTTAGTTTCATCTCATCTTAAGAGTAATATCATTAATTTTCATTAATTTGCCTACGACGATATGGAAATAGGAAATTTGTTGACAAACTCAAGCTGAATTCACTTCTACAATTTGTTGGAAAACTCATGCTGAATTCACTCTCACATTTTACTCATGGAAACTGAACTCCAGATTTCCGATGAACGGAAGAAGATGGGAAGGTTAAATATAGTCTTTCTTCAGGTAAAAAAAATAAAGCCTTATTGACACACATGTTCGACGTCCTTCCTTCCACCCCCCATGTTCCCGAACTGTTTATTGAAACAGCTGCATGCGATTTCTTCCTTGATCGAATCTTACATCTGAACTTCCTAGATGAACAGCAAAATGATTCGACACAATCCCCTTCGATATGAAACGATGGCACTTTTTGTTAATAATTTATTTTCTTACTGTCCCTTTCCCTCAAAAATGACCAACTGCTCGAATGATTAGTAACAAGAAATGCCGTAGCGTGTGTGGTTATATTTCTGAGAAAAAGTTACATGTAAGTTAGAACCAAGACCAAATGCTATTTTTCTTATGTTTTAGTGAAGTCATTCCACCTTAAATTAGTATAAACACCTAATTTAAAAAAAGAAAGCATTAGCAATTCGCCTCTGTAATAAGAAACATCTCAGTATCTTGTTACCATTTGTCTTTCTTTATATTATTCTGGATTTTTATTATAGAAACTATAATGTTCACACAAAAATCTATTGAATATCCTCGCACTGAACATGTGTATAAAGGCAATAACTAAAAGAATATAGAATACAATCATTCTTCAAAATCTGTAATTCTGGGAGGAGTTAAAAATATCACCGCCCCTTCAGATAACTCAAATAGTTATTTTTAAGGTTTAAATTGATTGCTCTCTCGGCGTGTGAATAATTCTAAGCACGAATAAAAAATTAATTATGGGATCATAAATTATGCGTTTTATTTACATTTTCCCCTGCTGGATTGTAGCAAAAGTCGATGGCTAGAGATCTGCAATTTTTATCATTTTATATTTATGCTGATTTATTGAAGATTTTTTTCTAAGATTTTATTTTAGCATTAGATTTATTTTGTATTGGGCATTTAATTTTTTTATTGTCAGAGATTTCTATTTGTTTCAATCCAAATTTAGTGATTTATTTTGATATGAGTGTTTGTGAGCATTATGGATAGAAAAGACCCCGTTGCAAGAAAACAAAAATTTTTAATTTTAATGTGTATATTTATATATAAAATGTGTTTCAAATAGTAATTGTTTTATTTCTGAGATACTCTGACGATGCTTATGGGATTTTCTACTATAATTTTTGACAACTGATTTGTGATAAAATCAGATTTAAGATATTATTAAAAAGAAAATAGCCCATCAAGACAAACACATCTTCTAATGAGTAACTAAGTGTGATAAAATGTCCTCAAAAATATTTCTTAAAATTTATTGAAATCAAAGAAGACATCGGTAATGGTCTGGCTGGAACATTCTCGCACTTTTTCTAATGAAAGTTTTATTCCCTCACCCCCACCCCAGCATAAAATTGTGGATATTGGACAAGGTCTCGGAAAGCACGAGTGATCTAAATTTGTTTTCTGAATCCCGGACATGGGAGTTTAGAGTTTCACAGCGAAGTAAAAAAAAAAAATCGATAATGCATTTTGGACACGTATTTCTCCGACCTATTGAAGCTCAAGTTTGTAAAAGAACTACATTTCGTAACAAATCCGTTTTTGAGATAATAAAATTTAATAAAGATATTAAATGCTTAAATTCTGTACCAAATATTTTATTTATCCCAGTCGCCATGCATTTCGAGATATCACGGGTTTACATGCAAGCGAAAATACCGACCGACAGACGGACAATGCTTTGACGGATTTTTCTCAAAATTTGATAAGGATATACGCTTTAGATGCCAAGATTGTGTAATAAACTTCATTTAGTAAAATCGTTGTATTTTAGTTTTATTATTCGAAGGCAAATTTTCAACTAAGTTGCGGCATAGGCCATTAATCTGAAAGGAGGCTGCAAGTAGATCACTTGCCCTTTCTTTGAATGATACAACCTTAATGCACATTCTTTGAATGATACAAC
>JAPMOR010009233.1:14853-28894 GCA_026543865.1 Argiope aurantia
TTAATGCACATTCTTTGATTGATAAAACATTAATGCACATTCTTTGAATGATAAAACATTAATGCACATTCTTTGAATGATTTTTTACTTTTACTCTTATTTTTAGTACTTTACCAGGATTAATTGATCAGATTCATATATATTTCATTAAGCCCACTTAGTTATTATAATATTTATTATATTATTATTATTATTATATATACGCAATACCTGCTTCGTTAATATAGTGGAGTATAGTAGATTAGTAAAGAAAAATACATATTCCCAAAATTATTAAAACATATATTAATCTAAAATGCATCATTAATATGTTATTAATGTATAAAAATGGAAACTAGACTGACCATCTTATTGAAAGAAAGGGTGTCATAATGCTGCCTGGGGCTGTCAAGTATTTTAATCCACCATTGTTATTGGGTTTAAATAACAACGTAAAAGTACAGACCGACAGATGAACAACCCATTGACGGATCTGGTTTAAAATTTGATACTAAATTTCAGATCCTGAAACTGTAATTGTGAAAGTAACTTTGCGTTTTGAAGCATATGTGTTCCCTTGTGCTTGAACAGACACACATTCTGTGAAAGAATTTCGCTCGAAATTTAATAGAAATTTAAACATTTGATGTAAAGATCACTTACTAAATTTTTTATGCCGGGTTTAACTCTTTCATTACTAATCCGGCCCAACAGGCCGTGCGAATTCTATCCTGCCAAAACGGTTTCTGTTTCAAACTAGAAATGTATGATGCAACACGCGTTATCACTAATGATGTCTTCGCTTTACATCCTGCGTTCCTCTTATCAAACAGAAATCGGCTAGACTGTATGGAATTTGCACGGCCAGTTAGACTGATCAGTAGTAAAAGAGTTGATAACGATATTTTGTGTGTGTCATTCACGATACAACAAAAAAGTGCGTAGTAAAATTGTTACTTACATACAGGCTGGATATGATGGCTCTGTTGCTCATACTGCTGAATATCCCGCCTATGACGAGACAAAGGCAGCCAATCAGGGAGTTGAAATTGGACAAAGCGAAGAAGACTTCTCTCGTTGTGGCGAGGAAGAAGGGCGGGATCACGAATTCCACTACATCCTCGTAAAAAGTGCAATAGAAACCAAAGGCTCCAATGTTCAAACATGCAATGAGCTGAAAAAAATGGAAAGTATAATGATAACAAACTAATTGATCTATTCAGTGTTGTTATTGATAAGAAATTGTAATATTCCCCCGTTTCCCAGTACTGATAAGATATTTACAGCCAGCTGTGTCGTCGCTGTTACTTACTAAACTCCTCGAGATAGCCAGATGGTGGATCTTTTCACCTGGGTGGTTTCGCCTCTGTTCATTAGCGATTACAGTGAAAGACCACATGTGAAATTCCTCGTCCAAGAGGTATTGATAGTACCTTCAAAGAGAAAGGGGTATCCAAACATCTGGATGCTAAATGTTTCTCATTGTGAAAGGACTATGATAGCTCCGTGTTCCAGAATAGTCAGTTATGAAAGGGTCCTTCCCACGACTCACTGGCGCCGCTGAGGGAGCATATTGCTGAACCCCGATTGGCCGAAAGAGAGCTCAAATGATCAATGTAAAATGAGAGGCGGAGATTGTCGCCGAAATAAAGTGCAGATATTTTCTTTAGGAGAGGTTGAGAAACGAATTGCAGGCAGACTGTTGGACTACGCCTACGAGTTCGGAGTCCAAAAACTACCCCTGGAGTTGTCGTGTTGACTGACAACCTGTGAGTTCCCTGTGGTGTTGTTTCTTCGCATTGATGGAGAACTGAGTTTCAAGAAAACCTTCGATTTCGACTGCTGCGTCTCCTACTACAGGTGTAAATAACTATTTATTTAACCAAGATTAGAACAAGTTGTTCTTTTGTATATATAGGGCTGTAAAATAAAGAATTGTCTGGAAATTCTGCTTCGTTATTTGATCAGTCTAGATCAAGACATTACAAAATATAGGCATGTCAGCCCTTATAAATATGAATAATATTTATTTTTAATATAAAATTCTAGTCACCTTTGGAGACCAGCTAGTTCATTGGAATGATTGACTACTTAAAATTTCAATCAAATATTTGGAATTTAACGTGCTATCAATGCATGTATTTTGCACGGAATTTACTATTACTACAAACTTCTAATTTGGATAGTAGTTTTAATGTAATTTTAAGAGCTGTACTTTATTTTATTTATTGTGCTTCGTACCGCTTAAATTTTCTATGATCTCGTATAAAATTTTATTTGAATCGGAAACAGGAAATAATTAAACTTCAGATTATCCATTGGCAGGCCTGCTGAGTCGAAGCCTTTCTTAAAAAATATAAGCATCGTTCATTTCTGAATTTCTTTCTTTCTGATGTCTTTTAGTTTGAAGATTTAAAAAAAAATTGTGGTAATCACAAACATCAAATTCTGCATTAAAGATATAATTGAATAAATTATCCCGCACATTTTAATCTGCTTGAATTTGAAAGCATCATTTTGGAAAATTTGGTGTGTGAATTTGATATCTTAGCAACGGAGTGAGTTAGAATGATGATTGGTATATGGTCATAACACCAAAATAGTATATTTGTATCATATTTTGTACGAATAATCTAAAATAGAATTCATTCAAATAGGATGCGTTTATTCGTCTATTTGCATATAGGTATAATAGATACAAAGAACTGGATAGAAGAAATTTATTGTATGTTCTAATTAGAAAAAAATATGTGTATCACAGTTTGGGCTCAAGGTCAATGAATGCAAAAACTTAAAACATCAGGTAAATGAAATTGGACAGGGTATCAAAACTTAAATCTGTATCAAAGTTTGGGCTGAATGTTAAAGAATTCAAACACTTAAAAACATAATGATTTAGATAAATGAAATTGGACAGAGGATCAAAACTATATCAAAGTTTGGATCAATTGGTTGACGCCAAATGCTTCATGTTATGTTAGTACAAAAAAATTCGGAAAGAGAGCACTCTCACTGCTTTACTCTCAATTCAAAATCCAAAAATATCTTTAAAAAAATGTTGGGTACTTACGTATTATTCTCACACCAGCGATTATTAACCAAAAAAAATCGCCAAAGATTTTATGGCTTATGGCAATTACTTCTATGCCAGTGATAAATCGTCAAATAAATTTCTAAAGATGACAGATTAATGATTTTTTGTAACAACATTTTTGAACAATCTCAAGCAACATGTGGTTAATACTGTATGCTAATGGCATGGGGAAAATCTTGAGGTTCGCCAATACAGTGGTTGATACTAAGACATCGCCAATGGCATGCAATTAATACTAAGACTCGCCAATGGCATGCGGTTAATATTAAGATTCGCCAATGGTATGTGTTTAATTCTAAGATTCGCCAATGGCATACAATTAATATTAAGGTTTGCCAATGGCATGCAATTAGTATGAAAGTGCCAAATGTTATTTAGATTTTAATTGGTCTCCTCTCTTCCTAAGATCGGTTCTTTAAGTGCTCGAATAATGGAATGTCGGTTGATTGATCTCCCTTATAAAATTTCAATATAATATCCTCAGTGAACAGCATAGTCGAGTGTTAAATACTCAGTTGTTCAAATATTGAATTATCCATGGTTTACTTACAACTTCAATTATGCGAATGATGCCTGGTATTGTGAGATAATAGAACCTTTCCTTTCTTCCTGTGGCTAATCTGTTTCTAATGGCAGTCACCATGTCAGTATTTTGGGCCAGTAGGATGCCTTGGTTCGCCATGGGTTTTTCGGGTTCTTGTAGGTTTCGAAAGCTAGGCTGCGCCCTACTGGTACTAGCTGAAGGCAATCTGGACTGATTTGGTAAAGGAGATTCCTTTTCTGGATCAGTTTTATTCAAAAACCTATGTACGGACGGAAAGAGGGCTGGTTTGCCCAACTGGACTTTAGAAGGCTTTCTGCTCATGGTTCTTATGACAGAAAATTCCAGAAAATTATATATTATATTGCAATGTTCAAACCATTGATCAAAAATTCGATTAGAAAATTATTTTTATTCTTCTAAGATCCATTTCATCAAGCTGTAATGTTCATTACTTAAAATCTTTGCATACCAAATACAGATGTTATTTTAATACTCTTTTTAAACTACATTGAAATACCTAAAGTTTTTGACGTTCCTATAAAGCTTTTGATACTCCCGATTGTAAAGAGTCTAGCGTTAATTCAGTTTTGTACTTAATACTAGATAAGATAAGTTTGTGATGTCAACGATAAGTTGTTTTATGGATATCCCAATTATTCAATAATGAAGAATCACTGAAGTTTTTCAATAATAACTGAAGTTTTAGTCGCTATATGTTTTTAGAAGGTTCAGTCATAATAAAAGTAAATAGATATACTGTTGCCAATCCATACATAGTTCAAGTGCTATAATATCTGTATTTGCTGTTCAGACTATGAAGCGATTTAGTGATTTGATTTAGTGGAGTTTTTTGACAGACTCTGAAACAATGAAATTTTTAAATGCTCATAATATGCTCCAATACTTAGATACGATTAAATTATATGCTCGCCATTTTTTATCTTTAGATATCATTCAATAATAAATATTTCTTAAATTTAACAATATATTTAAGCTGGCATACAAACTGCGACCTGGATGATGATTAAGACGTCCGAGAAACTTTATATGGCAGGTTGTCATTCTGAAACTTAAAAAATTTGGCACAGAGTTACTCTTTATATAGCAGGTTTCCATTAAAAAGGCTTTCCAAAATTTCTATCAGATTTATAATATCAAAAAATAATCGCAATTTAAAATTCTTTCCTTAATAACTTCGGAGTATATAATTTCATCAAAACTGTTTTCACATGACTTTAAAATTTAAACAATAAGCATTTCAGTGACATTTTATTTCAATTTTAGTTTTGTACTGTTTCTTCCAACTATAATAAAATTGATAAATTTTTAAATATAATTTTAAAACAATTTTAGTCGCTTTAGTTATTGCTCTTATTCACAGAGGAGTTGCGATGATATTTCTGATTTAATATCACTGATTTCTGAATATCACTGATTTGAATAATTTGCGTTAATGAGTTACTGCATTTGCATGCATGAAAAAATATAGACCGACAGACGGGGCAACCATTTGACGATTTGGTTCACAATTCGACATTTTAAAGGCTAAATCTCTGCACCAAATTTTATTTATCTAGTTCTTTACTTTTTATTGTTATCGAATTCACTTTTATTCGAACATCTAGGCAAACAGACTTCCTGTGAATGGATTTCGTTCAAACTTTGAAACAAATCAACAAATTTGGTAGTAATTTCATATATCAAATTTCAGCCATCTTGTTCAAAATGTTTTTGAGCTGTCGTGTTCAGAGACGGACGGACAGACATAGTGCCAAAAATGTGTTTTTCGGAGGTCACGTGGAGGTCACCAAAATCTCAAATTTGAATTTTTTGACGATTACACTATATATTTGGTACGAGAAAGTGAAAAACACGTTCCAAATGCATGCTCTGTTCTTTTTTTTTTTCATTATACTACTATGTGCAGAATACTAATATTTGGGCTTCTGATAATAAAAATCCGAGCATTTGGCGTTTAAAACTTTGCTCCAGTTACACTTTCCAGTTAAGGTTACACTCCAGTTAAGGTTACACTTTCATTAGAGAAGTTACTACTTTTTTTTTCTGAAAACTCTACAGCAGTTTGAGGTACAGTTAAAGGATACGCATTTGTATTTAATAAATATTGTATTTTTAAAATATTTTAGAAAACAGAATCAAAATTATAATGGCCTTATACTATTTTAAAATAAATAGTAAAATATATTATTATATACTTAGAAAGCAAGCGTGTTTGACTACTACAAGGTATTGTAAAAAATTTATTTAAATAATTGAAAGTTAAAATTAGAAGAAATTTTTGTTGTTGTTTTCTAAAATTTGCTCAGATTGGATTGCAAGCAAATGCTTAAATTGGATTGATTATATCAATGGAATTATTATCTTGAATGTAAGTTCATAGCCCGGAGACATCACAACCAGCCTTCAAAAACTGGAAGCGAAAAAAAAGCTACAGGAGAAAAAAAAAGCAATAAAAAGACATTGAAGGCATTAAATATAAAAACTAAGTAGCATCTTTTATCTTATGTGAGGAAACAAAGACAAGAAAAAGAATAAGTGACAAAGTGCATAAAATGTCATACGTAGGCTACTACATTTTTAGTTGAAGTGAATTTTAGAATCAAAGTGAAAGTAGTTTTGCTTTTATTATGTTTTAAAAAAATTAGTGAAGAAATCTGGGAAATCAATTTTTCTAACTGGATCGATGCTTGGGTGATCCACATTCGACAGTCTTTCTCTATTTGATAAGAATATTTCAGAACGATTTAAAAGTATCATATAGATTAATAAACAGATAATTGCAAAACTGAACAGTTTAAACTATATACTGAAATAAATGAAACGTGTGAAATAGTTTGCGCATTATAAAAAAACAAAACAAAAAAAATCAGTTGTCATTGGCTATGATATATTAATTAATGCGAAATAAATATATTAATAATGAAACCATTTACTTTTAGAGAGTAATAACAACTTAATATAAAATTGAAATTGATTCAAATTAAAATAGAATATTAAGGCTGCAAAAAGATAGGTTGCAAAATAATAGGTTTGCAAGTCTAGAGAAAACGGAGGTTGTCAGCTTTGGCGCGTTATTGCAACTTGGCGACGAAGGGGATTAAACTCCGGTTCACCCAGATCATATTTAGAATTACTGATTACTAATTAATAACTAAAGCCAACCGGCAGGAGTGGTCTTCCCAAAATTTTATCTCATACTCTATAAAAAAGGTTTTATCCCAGAAGATGTCTTTCATGACATTGGCGTACAATAGTTAAGAAATATTTATCTTGGCGTGAATTCAGCAACTTTATATAATCTATAGCAGAGGTTCCCAAACTTTTTTTTCTCGTGGACCACTTTCAAAGTTTTACTATTTTCGGTAGACCCCCTGCTGCTACATTTCTACTGTATTCCCAAAGCTCCTAAAAAAATATCACCCTAAATTGGGGGTGTTAAGAAGAGAAAAAAAGTAACACATTTTCTTGTGTCCTATTTATTAAAATAATACTTGTGGTTATACAAAATTATAAACATTTATTATTACAAACAATCAACAATTGACAAAAAATCAACAATGAACTCTGAAATGTAAATCAACAATAAAAAATAGTCAAACCTTTAATGAGAGGGTTTACTTCATGAATTGACAGAAAATTATCAATATTTGGCTTCAGTTTTGTAAGAAGTAATCTCAAATCTCCCCGTTCAGTGATGTTGAATCTGCTCCTTTTTTTTGTTAACAGGTTGGTAACGGCACTAAAACTGCTTTCGACAAGATATGACGAGGGAAACGCTATCAAAAATTTTCTCGCAATTTCCCACAGCCCAGGATATTTTTTGGGGATTTCTGCCTGCAGCCAAAATGTTTGATAGCCTTTTTTAAATTTCACCTTCAGTTCCTCGTTGGTGCTGAGCTCAAGTAGCTCCTCTTGTAATAAATACCACATTCGCCTCTTCCGTTTCATCAAATGGGGTTATGATCGATGGTGGTATTTCCATCGTCAGAATATCTTCAAATCTATTTTTTAAGTCATCATGCAGGATATTTAAATGTTGAGCGTATGTCTGAATATCCTCATCAGGACATTCTATCTGTGACAAGTGCGGAAACTGGGAGAATTCGCGCAGACTAATATTTTGCTTCAATAATTTCAATTTACCAAGAAAAGTCGAACTTACACCCTTTGTTTTTATTAAATTAAGGTTGTTCCCTTGTAACTGCAAATTAACGTCATTGAATTTTATGAACAAATATGTTAAGTACGCAATTTCCGCTTTATATTTGATCAGACTTTCTTTTAAATCTGGTGCTTTAGTTTCGAAACACTCTATCACTGATTCGAATAGTGAACATCGACTCACTCACAGTCACACTTTTATGTTCAAACTCCCGGAAACAAATGAGTAACGTTTTGTTCTTGGCATTCGTATTTATACTAATGTCGATTGCAAGCACAGCGCAAGTCGCATTTCATACCTTTGCAGGTCTAAACAAGCATCCCGGACGAGCGGGCGCACGGGTGGCACTTTGCAAGTCTCGACATGTGGTGTACACTTGTACTATTATCTATTGTTCGATTCCATTCTGTGTTTGAACTGAGTCTCGAATATTTTTGAGTACCTGCCTAGTGAATGATGCTATCTGCCTACGTTTATAGGTAAATCCAAGCCAAAAATGTTGTTCTTTATTATGAAAACCAGAATTTTTCGTGGACCCCCACTTACAACTTGTGAACCCAACTCGTTAAAATCTCGAGTTCAAATTTTTTTGACGATTAGTACACTTTATCTGTACTACGTATATGAGAAAGTAAAAAGGTATCTTCACACACTCTAAAAAATTCCTTCGTCAGCAAATATTACATTTTCTTTTGTTTGGCGGCGGAATGTTAGGAATTTTTCTTCTCGAGAAGTTTTTCACGCTTCATTCTATGTTTACAAATAGAAGCTCTTCAGCCATCGATATCTATTTTTATCCAAAATTTTTCAACAGGCTTTGAATGACACAGTTTGTTTCCAAAAAATGTTTCTTATGTGAGAATAAGATTTATTATTATTTTATTTCAAAGGTATTTTTATTATAACAAACTCTTAAGTTGAACACTAACATATTAAAAACTCATTTATAATTCTCTTCAACACTGGAACCGACAATTTTTTCCTTATTACTTTAAAATCATTGAACTTAAAGTGGTCATGCTAAATTAGCATTGGTTTCATATAATGAATAGGTGTTTTTGCTGCTATTAAGTGCATTGTTATATAGGTTGTTTGTGCATTAACGTATATCGAAGAAAAATTAAATACATTAACCTATATAAACATTATGAATATTTATCAAATTTTCCTTTTTGTTATATTGTTGAATTCTTTAAAGAAAATCAGGTTAGAGAGAAAACTTCCCTAAATTTTCTCACATACTGTCTTATAAAAATATTTCTCTCCTTTTCCTCATTAAATTGTGGGATTTCACCAAAACTGTGAACGGTACAAGAGTTCAAATTTTTTTTCCAATTTGCACATTCCAGAATTGTATTTTTCTTAATATAGGGAAAAAATAAATAAAAAAATAGTACTTGTGCATTAATCGCAAGCCATTGCCAAAATATAGTTACAAAAAAATTTATCAATGTTAATTAAAGTTAATTAAGTTTATTAATGGGAATTTATGGTGATTTAATTCTTTTTAATGGCGATTAATCACTTATATGCAGTTAATACACAAATACCAGAAAACCGAATATATATTTTGTATAAGTATTTTTCTCCTCATCGATTATAATGTCAAATTTTTAAATTTTTGAAAGCTGTGAAATTATTTTTATTCAATAATATTGTCTAAAATCTCGGAAAAACGACCAAAATTTAGCTTAATTTTAATTGAAATTTAAATAAAAATCGTTTCGTGATGCACATTACTACCTTCCAAATTATGCATGTATGCAGGATTTGGTAGCTGTAGATCAAACATTCAATCCTATAGAGCCACACAATTAATATTTATTATTAGCAGACATATAGATACAAAATACTTATTTATTTATCATCAAAGAATTAAAAAAAATGAATAAACAGAACACCATTCTTCAGTTTTCAAAAATATAAGAAAAATACGCAATCACATATCTCAATAAACAATGAAAAAGATTTAAAATACATTGAAACAAAGAAATATAATGTTGTAAATTTTGCATAAAAATATGCCGAATAATTTATTACATAAGAATTACTAAGAATATCGGACGGTAGTTAAATTGTTAACTTTGGAATTTCTATTTTTATTTTTTAAGGTGATAGCACAAATAATATTTGCGCAAAAATGCTTTCGCAAGTTTTTTTCCAAACAAACATAAATATTTAACTCAATTTTGATTCCCTTAGAAGTCTAATTTGAATTTTTGCTGGTGGTCTCCTTAAAACTTTCTCGCATATTCTCTAATAAAGATGTCATCCCAGAGAACGCCTTGCATGGCATTGGTGTACAGTGTTTACGAAATATTAGCCTTTGGAGTCAATTTAACATTTTTACTGAATCCATCATGTCATTCTTATCAGAATTTTATTTTTCAGTCAGAATTTTATTTCTCAATATTATGACTTTATCTTTAAAGTTTGGCGCCAGATTTGGCGGTACCCGTCCCTAGGATTTAGCCCTAAAACGTCAAGATTCGTCAAAATTTCGAGTTCGAATTTTTCGAGTATTAAAATAATTTCTCTTTTTTCATATGCGAGAAAGTAAAAATTGCCTTTTTATTGCTATATTATAAAGCAAAGCAAATTAATAACGTATTTTGTAATGAAAAATCTGCGAGATTTGATTCTCCATATTATTATAACTCGAGACGAAATTTTATCTTACACTGTTATTATTCGTAGGAGATGATATATTATTTTTCGTGTTTTGATTTGCAATTTTCACATTAATTTTTTTATTATCAGAGCTGGTTTTATTTCAGAAATACTTTTGGCAGTGTTTTTGTCCTTTCTAAACATAACAGAAAAGCTTACAAAATTTTTTTTCCAAGAGATTTTTTCGGTACATTTTGGTCTTAACTGCGACCAAAAAACATTTTCGACATATTATAAAAATATACTTAAGCGCATTATTATTTATCATGAAAAAGTTTGAACGCTCAAATCACATGCCATATAGTTTGACGATTAAAATCGCCAAATTGGCGAGATATTTTGTTGGCGCCTTTTGGTCGCCGTTACAACCGACAAGTACCGATTTTTTAGCAATTCAAACTTTCAGTTCTTACAAAATTAATGGATAAATGGTTGATCAGATCAGTTTGAATAATCTTCAGAAGTTTTGGTTTGACACCACCAAAAACTAAATCTTACTTTTATTTCATTAAAATAAACTCATTTTTATTACGTATTTTTTATTATCATTGTTCAATACAGGCATCAATTATCTGAGTATTGCTATGGAACTATTTATAAAAATGGAGTTTTGATAGAAAAGAAATACTCAAGCGGTAAAAGCCTTTATATCTCTAATTTTAATAATATTTATGGCACTTGTCGGTCGTAACGGCAACTAAAAGCACCAAGAAAAAATTTCGCCAATTTGGAGATTTTAATAGTCAAAACTATGTAAGATTATATAACTTAATACTTGAATTTATTTTTTGCAATTTGGCGAAATCTTTTGTCGGCGCTTTTTGGTCGCCGTTAAAACCGAATTGTACCATATTTATGGATATAATTAATTAATTTATTAAATAATAGGCAGTCAAAACCATTTCAATAAAATTCAGTCATATTCAGGATGTTTTACCAATCTTCATGCTCCAGTTAAACAAAAGTGAATGAGATTTGAAATTCCATTCAAATACTGTACTCAAACTGCGAACGAAAAACTGCATTTCAATTAAATGAAAAGTAAGCGAGTCTTTTGCACGGTTTTACTCTAACCAGGTACAGCCGATCACTGGAAAAATGCCAATCCTGACTAAGAGTGAAATAAGTCATTGATAAACTATCAAACGTACTCTGAGAGGAGGGACGGTCTTTTGGCGCACGTGGTTTCGCGCACACGTGATCAACTCTGCTGAATCTGCACGTGCTAGAGCGGAGAATTCATTCAGTTTCTTTCATCCCGCCGATTCTTCTGGTTTCTCCTGTAAACATTGCGCGGATGAAACTTTTCAAAAATTGATGAACCTCGTGGTGGTTACGGATACAGTTTGGAACGATGCAACTGGCTCCTTCGTTGAATTACACCAACCTGAAAATGGACTGAGAATTAAGTAACTTAATGACAATGCAAATAGTGTAAATAATTGTGCTATCTGTCTATTTATGATATGGAATGAAAATTATGATTGTGATCTGAAATTTTGCTCTTGGTTATAAATGAATATGGAATTTTTAATCTTTTTATTTTTTATTTATTTATTTTTGCTAAAAAAAGTCGTCTGACTATATGAAGAAAAAGAAACATCAAACGATTTAAACTTTACGCCTGGAATAATTAATCGTTTGCTACATTGAGCATTGATTTTTTTTAAGTTTTTTGTTTTCCTATAATATTATAAAATAAAATATGGAATATTTTATGGAAGAAATGATTCGATGATTCGTTAAGCTACAGATGGATAGAAAAGCAATACATTGTTTTAAGTATTAAAAAACTATTTAAACGCAACAGTGTGGCAATTCGATTTAAATAATTTGTTTTGATATGTTCCTTACTACCATTTAAACAATTCTGATATCATGGATTTTAAAATTTTTGATTATGAATTAAGTAAAAACTGATTATATATATATTATTTGCATTATTCATGGTATATTCTCTACAAGTAGGAAACATCAATGGAAAATGAAAATTCAGACAAACGCTGCCAATTATTACTGATTAAGAATCGCCATCAACAAACAGAAAATAAATCTGTATATACTTTAATTTGGAGATTGACTCCGAAAATTTCTACATCTTGATTCTTAAGCTAGAGAATCATGAAAAAAAAGGAACAATCAGAAACTTTAAGAATTTCGCTTGAATTTGTATAATAAAGAATAAGGTGAATATAACATTTGTGAAAAGAAAAAATAAGAAGACATTCTTTTATTGTTGTGAATAATTATGAAGTTGTCGAAAACTGGATTAGAAGTGACTTGACAATAAATATTCTTTGAAAGTTCTACAAGAATGGAGACAACAGTTGAAGTAATCGAAGCAGAATCACGGATACCAAAGAAAATTTCGGATAAGAAAGGAAAAGACTCTATAAAGGTAAGTGGAAAATATTTTTAAAGAAAAAAAATCTATTTCAATTCTTGTGCTATATGGATATAGTTTAAGAAAGCAAAATTAGAATGTTTTTTATAAATTTTCTAAAATGTGATGTTTAGATGATTTAAAATATCAGATTATTTTGTGATCTTCAATTTCTGAGTACTTTGACATTTTTTTATTTCTGTTTTCAGTTTAGATTTTCTTCTTTCCAAAGTCTTTTATCATTTTTTTCTAATTATATTAGAAAAAAGTTATAACAGTTATAATATAGTTGTCAAGAGTAAAATCAAACTGGAAGTAGTATACCCAAATCTAAAGAGGTATTAGGGTTGCAATGTCTTTTTTGGGGCTGCAAACTAACGGTATTTTACAGAGTTACAATCAATGCAGCTTAAATCGCTCATATCTATGCTTTAGTTTAATTATGATTCTGAAGGTGAATTAGCAATTTTAGACAATTTTAATTTTATAATTGGAAGTTACATGCTCATTGAAAATGAACGAATTAATGATTCTAAAAGACATTCTCCGCCAAAAATAAAAATTCAAATATAAAAGCTTTATTTATTTAATAAAAGACGAAATATTTGAAAAATGAGGAAAAAGAAAGATTTTTTAATTCTATGAGAAATTTTAAACTTTTAGGACACAGGAGCATGTTTTCATTTGAAGAAAATCTTTAATTTAATTTTCTCAAAACTTTTTCATAAAAATTCTATATTTTTTACATGATATCTCAAAAACCTAGTAGAAATATTTATATGAAAGTGTTATATATTTCAAATAATAGGAGCAATGAAATGAGGTTTGAATAAAAAGTCTAGCTATTGGTAAAATATTTTTCATTAGGAGTTTTTCATTTATAGGAATTTTTAGAAAATTTAAATTCTGCATTAATGTAAAAATGCATTAAAACATATTTTATCCTTCCTATACTAGTACCATCCTTAATTTTATCCTTCATTTACTATTGGACCATTTCATAGATTATTTTTAGGTATAACTTGTATTCAAAAAAAAAAAGAAAGAAAGAAAGAAAGAAGAAACTGGGATTACTACTTTACAATGTGTCATAGAATATTAACCATTTTGGTCCAATTCTATTAAAATTTACTACAAATTCCAGTGTTTTTCAAAAAGTAAAATATTATAAGACAAATTTAGCCAGTT
>JAPMOR010009233.1:33275-84608 GCA_026543865.1 Argiope aurantia
AGAAGTATTTCAGGTTCTTAAGTTACTGATTTAGTATTTAATAATTTGAGTGAGATTTAAAAAAATCTTCTGTTTCTCTGAGAATACATTCTCAGTGTAAAATAGCACTCCAATGTAACTCCCCGTGTTAGGCAAGGATCTAGGATCCCTGGTGATAAAACCATAAACTTCCGGGACAGTAATTTCATTTTCATACACCTCAGCATATTTGTAGAAAATCTAAAATTTTTCTCGTACTTAACTAACTTTAAAAGCAACAAAAATTAAAAACTATCTGCTGTTACTCCAAACCGAAATATTTTTGGTGCAAATAAATGCTTCTTTTTTTTTTACGGTGGAAAATCACATCAGAAAAACCTATTATTAATTCACAAACAATATAATCGATACTCAAAGCAAAAGAAAAAAAATATATGTTTATTGTCTCTCAAACTGAAATGCAAATCAGAATTGTTCTACTTTCCTCACCAGAACCAGATTTTTCAACATGAAAATACTTACAGCAAAACAAACTAAAGAGTGTTCCAAAATTTACCAAAGATTTGAATTTGCCACTATTCGCACAGTAAAATGTTGGTTTAAAAAACACCATTTGACAGCTGATAGTTTAGGGTTAGTAAAAATGGAGCGTTACACAACAGAACAACTAATTAATGTAAGATTTGAATTAAATAAAAACAGTTCTTTTTCTTTAAATTGTTACATTTTTATTGAATCGTAAAGGGCACAGGGTAGGATCATGTATAGAATAACATACAGGGTAAATGGCCTCCATGACTTTGCTGGCATATACGCATTATTTTGTCGAAATTTTCCATAATCATTTTGCGTAAACGTGGTTGAATTTCGTTGATTCCGCGTTGAATTTTCTCCTACAATGCACGCGAACACTTTATCTCACGCTCCAACTCGTTAGTTGCTTGTGGGCTTGTTGACATAGACCTTTGACCTCAAATAACTCCTTAAAAAGAAATTCAGTGGTGTTAAATCATACAATCTAGGGGGCCACTTTTCAAATTTACTGCTGCCGAACTTTCACTATTTTTGAGATATTATTCAATGATGAAAACGCGTTATTCTATCGTGTAATGTTCCCTTTTTACAAATCCTAAGCTATCAGCTATCAATTGGTTTTTTTAAAAATAGAATTGCCAACACTTCACAGCACGAATGGTGGCAAATTCAAATCTTGCGTTAATTTTGGGATATCCTTTAAAGACTTTCTTCCTTCTTTCGCCGTTTAAATAATTATTATATGTGTATAAGCAAAAATGCTTATAAACTAAAACAAAAACAAAAAGCCTTTATTTACATTTTCATTATAATTAGTATAATGGTTCAAAATAAATCAGATTATGGTATTTAAACAAATCTTTTTTATCTTTTACTACAATTCGCATATTTCATTCAAACAAGTTGAACTAGTCTCCTCGAACATATTTGCATTCTTCTTAATTCTTTATCAGGCCCTTCTCTCGAATAAAAATTAACGTACTTTAATTAAGACTGAAGACTACGTCACGAAAGCTTTGATTTTTATTTTTAGAATCCTAAAAATGAGCCTTTTGTGTATCGTTGTAGAGTAAGGAAAACTTGCTGAGCATTTTGGGCAACTTTTTTTTTAAACAGGCTAAAATTGAAATTTAACTCGGAAATCCAATTGTAATAAAAATATCATATACCAAATTTTATTTCTCTAAATCGCTGCTCTTTTATTTGTCCCGTTTACATGCATACTAAAATACAGAGGAACAACGCGTTGGCGGATTTGATTAAAATTTTTTACAAATCTACACGTAGATGCTAAATTTGTGTACTGAATTTTATTAGCCTATATCTTTATATTTTGAAGCTGTCATGTCTTGTTGCTCTCAGACAGAGAGTTATCATGCGAATGGATTAGGCTCAAAATCTGACAGAAATTTACAAATTTGATGTACAGGCCACATACCAAATTTCAATCTTTTAAGTTATTGTATTCAAAAACAGAGAGACAGGCATAATTCCAAAAATGTATTTCACGTTCTAATGATGTCTGAAATACAGGATTTGTTAAAATTTCGAGTTCGTATTTTTGATGATTGCAATGCTTTTCTTTATTTATACATATATGAGAAGGTAAAAATGGAGGCGACACATCAGATTTATGACAGTATGAAAATAGTAAGATAATCTTCTTCTTACACGAAATGCCATCATGAAAAAAAAGAGCCAGGATGTGTAGTCTCCCAAAATTTTCTCGGATACTCTCTAATAATCATGTTATCCTAGACAAACAACTTGCAGAGCATTGTTGCACAATAAATACGAAATATCAACGTCTGCAGTTAGCATTTATTGTATTTATAGTGGTGAGTTTTTTGGTGATTTATCCCTGCTATGAAGGTTAATAGTAACTGAAAATCGATTTTGTGTTTTAGACACTTTTTTTCTAACCGAATAAAACTAAAATTTGACACATAATTACATTTACGGTCACAAAATCCCATGCCAAATTTGATACATTTAAGTCAGTGCATTTTTGAATTATCGAATCGTTTCTGAAAGTACAGAACAACAGACAGTTAATCCTTGTTGGATTTAACTCAAAATTTCGGGGGTATCTACAATATAGATGTTTAAATCTATTTACCGAATTTTATATATCTATCGCTCATCGTTTTGTAATTTCGAGCTAACTTGTATTCGGACAGATGGACTTCCTCCGAACGGATTTTTCTCAACATATGACAGAAATCTACAAATTAGTTGTAAAACCCTTATCCAAAATAACACCCGTCTAGCTTAAAGCGTTTTTGGGTTATTTTTGTCACAGACAGACAGACATTTTCCAAAAAATATGTTTTTCGAATTCAGGTGATTTGTCGTGAAGATTTGTCAAAAACTACAGTTCGAATTTTATGATGACGTATACGAGAAAATAAGAATAAAATTGTAACGAAGTAAAAGATCTAATATTTTAATTTTTGCTTAGCGACACGAGGGCTTTGAAATATGCATGTTAAACTGTGATATATTTGAGTAAATTTCATGTCAAAATCTTCTTTCCCCGATAAGTATTCCTATTTCTTGCATGTAATGATAAAGCATTCCTTTTAAAATTAAACTGTTGCTCTCAAGTTAAGAGAAAGAGATATATAAGCGAAACATAATGCTTTTGTATTATTTATTGGTCACTTCAGGACACCGGCTGGTTCACAAAGAATATTGGGTATATTGGATTTCAGATAAATCGATTATATATATATCCTCATGTCCATATTTTCGCCAAATTGCCTGCCATTAAAGCCAAGTAATTTCATTTGTCCTATTTAAGTTCTATTTATGTGTACATGAGTATTTCTAATGGTGACCAGTCCTGTAACATCAAAACGCTATTAAGAACATAAATGTCTATTCTCCTAAATTACTTGATATTGTAACGTCACTTTTTATTTTTCTCATTAACTATAAAAAAATTAAATATAATTTTCCTTTTTTAACCTTCCATAATACGCAATATTTCGCAATAAAATAACGGATGAGACAATGAAAAAGTTTAAATTAAATGCAGCAATATAATCTAAATTTCGAAATTAGGCAAAATAATAATAATAATAATAATTTTAAAAATTTATCAAAATCCTTGAGAAATTTGTCTATTTTTAAATTAGCGTCATTAAAATGACAATTTTTTAAATTTTGAAATGGTAAAAAATTTATTTTTGCCCAATAATATTTATGGTAGTTATCCCGAGAAAACACTAAAATTCAGCTTAAATTTTAATTAACTAAAATTCTAATTAAAATTTCAAAAAAAAATTACGTCGAGGCTCATATTCTTCTCTCCAATCTATACTTATTATAAAGTTAGTACTGTAGGTCATCCGATCAGGCCTGTAGAGCGCCAACATGCACATTCCTCTTTATTATTAGCATAGATTAAAAAATTTAAAAGCGGCACATATTAATGTGAAAAGAGGCACAAACGAAAAAATCAAAGAAAATAAGATTTCAAAATTCTAACATTTTGAGAACATCCTGTGTGTTGTATTAAATAGTTTAACTTCTATAAAACACAACACTTGCAACTTCTACAAATCTAGCTTAGAGAGCTTCTTAGCAGTTTTTGCATTTCTTTGGTCTTTCTTTGTATTTTAAGTTCAGTTCGCGTGTGTAAAGTTTCATTCTGTTCCTTCGTGTTTTTACTTTTCTTCAACTGTGCTTTACTGGTAACGTCTTTTTTATTTCACGTGACTCACATGCTTTAAAAGGAAAAATTAAATTTTCTTTTCTTAAGGGTCTTTTCTTTTCTTAATTTTCTTTCTTTTCTTTTTCAATTCTACAGACATCGCTGTCTTCAAACGCAAAGAAAAAGAAGTTTATTTTAAGAAAATTTAAGATCGCGTGAGTTAATCACGTTTTACATGGAGCTAAGTTGGTTCTCTAAGATTTTCGTTTTCCTTTCTGAACGAAGTTTATGCAAAATGGTGAATTTTTTTTAAAAAAGGAAGCAATTGCTTCTTATTTTTTGCTAATTATATTTGTGATAAAATTTATTAGTTGATTCTCGTGTTTTTAAGGAATTAATTAAAGTTTATAATTTGATTTCAATTAATATTATTGCCCGATCTTTTCCCACATTCGAAGAGAAATTAAAAGTTTTTTGATTAAGATATGAAAACAGGCGACAAAAAAATCGTCATTTTTTCATAATAATGCTTCTGTATTTAGTCAAATAGAATTTGTGATTCTTGAATGATAGAAGAGAACCGACTACAGTAGAATTTTTTGAATTTTGAAACAATCCTTCTCTTTGAATGCTCCAATAGATATTAGAAAATTATAGAAGAAATTATTAGAAGCTTTATTCCCATTTGCAATCACTAATAGAACAATACGAATTAACTGTAGATTTAGATATATTGGTTACTTATTTAAAGAAGACCCTGAGGGATTTCTGTTAATAAAATAACGTTTTATATTTCAACATTAATAAATGATTTATTTCATCTTTTATTTTGACAGCTTCGTGAAAATGCATATTTATATAAAATGTATAAAAATATATGACAGCATTGTGTTGTTTTAGTGTGTGTACATAAGGCCATTTAGGGAGACGTTCTTAGTTTAAAAATAATGTAATAATAGAGTGAATATAATGAAACAGTTAGAAACCTGAAAAATTATTCTTGATCAACATTAAAAATAATCAACTTGTAAAAAATGAAAAGAACCATGAATAGTAGGAAGATAATCCTACTATTTCATGATTCCTTTCATTTTTTACAAGTTTATTTATATAATAATATGTTAATGATATTGTTTTAATATACTTTCCCCGCAATACCCTCAGCTTAGACTTTACAGGCAGCTGCCGAGTTTCCATAAATGGAAATCCGTCACGTGATGCACATTCTTGTTCATATTTGCCTACCATATACCTTTTTTCAGATTGGCATGGTTTTTGTATCCTCCAAACAGCGCGATATATGATGTAAACATCGTTCAAATCGGCCTATAGGGCAGAACATTGAACATAAAATTATCAAATTTAGTGCACAGTCATTTCTTAAGAAGTAAATGCTTATTAAGAAAAGCGATTTTGAAATTTTAATAATCTTTTTAATTAATTAAATGCTTTATGTTTCTTTTCTCAGCGGCATCGGAACATATTATTGTACAAAAACATCTTTACACAATTTTATTATTCAGAATAAAAATTTCTGTGACAATAATTTCATTTAGCCATGATTTGTTACTTAATTTTAATAAGCATTTCAAAACAATATAAAATG
The DNA here is from genome assembly GCA_026543865.1 of Argiope aurantia. NCBI lineage: Eukaryota > Metazoa > Arthropoda > Arachnida > Araneae > Araneidae > Argiope > Argiope aurantia. The sequence goes on from JAPMOR010009233.1 coordinate 39,053, forward strand.
CAATTTAAAAAATATTGTCTATTATTGCCGTATTAAAATTCAGGTAAACAATGCAGTTTCATCAATTCTTTCCTTTACCTGATTTCTCCATCGCGGTATGATGGTCAGCAGCTTTCTATGATGGTCAAGATTCCATTGTTTCGACACAAATAAGAGGTTGCTTGGAGACTCTTTATGTAAAACCGGCGTTGGTAATGCGTCCAGGATCAGTGTTATGTGTCGTCATATAATATGATAATCAGATTTCCAAATGTTTATTGCTAAGATAAAGATGAAGCGCCATCTACAGAAATGAATGGAAAGAGATTCAAGCTTCTAGTCCGAATCATTGTAGTATGATAATGTTTTACGCTTTATTCATGCCGGCGTCCTGGCATAGGGGTAGCGAGTCTTCCCAGTGTTGTGGGCCTCCCGGGTTCGAACCCCGGTTCGGGCATGATTGTTCTTATGTGTTTTATCTGTGAGGTGTGTGGATCTGCCCCTCTCTGAAAAAGGATTGTGCAAGCGAAGGTGATGCATGAAATAGCTAAATCGTATTCTTGGCTATAGTTGGCGCTACTGAAAAAAACAAGAGACGCTCACTCGGCTTAAATCGCTGACAGATAACTGCCAGCGGGCTAGTAACGTGCCGTAAGTCACAACGCAGCGATAATAGCTTTATTCGCCTTCCTTTATCTTATTTGAAAATTTTATTTTTAATTATATAGTTGCAGTTACGGGCATACTAAAAATATTATTTAATATCGAACCAACTTATGTATGCGTAAACATACAGATTAAAACAACGAAAATTTATATCTTTATATAATTTAATAAAAGTTAAAAAATAATGTAAGAAAATAAGACGGTTCAATGAAAAACTATTTTCCCATATCTTGCACCATTAACAAGCAAACAAATTAAATTGATAGAATTTGAAAAGTTGTTTTGATGGCCAGAAGGCATTCTGACAGCTCTACAAGCAGCTTTAAGATTAACGCGAGATAAATTTTAAGGTAATCATAACGTTTGAATCAAACTTAATTGTTAATAAAAGAATTTACGCTGTTTTCATAAACTCTTACGAATGATCATTGGGTCTTTTCTATAATTTGTAGCATATTCTTCCGAATTTGAATAAGTAGGGATTTCAACAATCTGCTTGTGTGTCTAATACACGTCTAGGTTATGTACATTTATAGAATTTCAGGATATTAAATTCCCATAAAATATGACTATTTGACAATTAACCCTCATCTTAAAAGTGAAATTTAAATGAAAATCAGGTAATTCTCCAAATCCTGACCCCAATTAGTCCGGATTATCGATTATTATCCAATCACTTTGAGTGCATGCAAGTGTGCTCTCCTTTTTCTTTCTTAAATTTATCGAAAAGTATGCATATGCCAGGAAGTAAAAAGTCTGTAACCGAAAACCTTTTATCATCTTGGGCATCGGAACTAGGAAATCAAAAACAATCTCACGACCCCCTTCTCCACTTCCTCGCCTCTTAACTGTAATTTTGATTTCCTGGAGCTCCTGACATCTTTCCCCCTCAGACACTTCACCGGCTCCCTCAACGTCAAATTAACAGAAAGAAAAGTCACTACAGAGCAGGTCGGTCCCCCTCCCCAGCTTTTTTTTTATCATTGCATTGACTTTCCATTTACTTAACAGCTAGCCGAAGAACTTCACTGGGAAAAGGAGGCAGTTTATACTTGGAGGGGGTGAATCCAAAGAGTTCCTTCTTTTTTTCCCATCTGTATTTTCATTTTCCGGAATTGCTGTGAAGGAACAGAGCTTGATTGGTATTACTTGGCAGGCAGATTGTAAGAGATGGGCTTTCGGGACATTCACCATCGTAAAGTTTGGTTTTTCAGAGCCGCTATTGCTATTGCTTTTGCTTGTACGGGAAATGACGTCAGATTCAAGTGCGGTGCAGCACTTGATTGGGATTTTTTGAGGGAAGTTCTTTGTGCAATTTGCTGCAAAGTACTACAAAGAAACATTCTTTCAATCCCCGAGGAAGTAATAGAAACACGCGAACATGTAAATAGAGACGAGTCATGGTTTGCCTTTATTGAGTGGGTATTTTTTTTATGTTTTGGTATTTTTCATGCTTTTATGTGTCATAAAATCAAAACTTGCAGATGCTTTCTTTTTGTCAGAAGCATCTATATTTCTTCCTTTCCATTGCTGTAAAGAAAAAAATATTTTTATGTCTGGGAAGATACAAGTTTCATTGTAATTACACTTTTCCCTTCTAAAATTCCGAATTTTAACTATTGAAGTACGTAAAAAACAATAAAGGCTTATTTCGGCTGAAGAAAATGTTTAAAAAATAGCAAAGAAATATATCGTAGACATTTAATTAAAGGATTTCAATCCCAATTTAACAATTTGTATCTTTTGTGTTCCAATACACAAAATAAACATAGAAAAAATATTTTAATCATAAAAAAATTACTAAGAAATTTGAATAATATGGAATTTTAAGTCGACTTCAATTTAAAAATAATTTCGTTTTTCTTAGTACTCAAGTTTATTTATCCTATAATAGAAAAATAATTGCCAGACATTAAAACCCTTTCATTTTAACTGTCTTAAATGTGACCTGTTCATTGGGTACATGAAACTTTCTAATGGAGACCAATCCCATGACATCACATTACATTATTAAAAAACGTAAACGTGCAGTTTTCAACTATCATCTAAATTTACTCATTTATTCTTCTTATAAACTATATAGATATTACACAAAATCCTTAGTGTATAGCTTCCAATGATGGGAGAAAATCACGAGATTAAATATTTGAAAAATGAAAACGGTTTTAATTTTTAGGGAATAATGTAATCTATTAATAAAAATTAGCAATAAACATTTTTTTAAATTACAAAAATTCAGCAAAAATTTGCGCGACTATTAAATTGTCATCGTTAAAAAGACAAATTTTTAAATTTTGGATCGCGACAAACGTTTTTTGCATAAAAATAATTTTGTAAGTTACTGAGGAAAATTCTCAAAATTCAGTATGTTTTTAACTAATTAAAATTTCAACCAATAAAAATCACTCTAAGGTGCACAATCCCAACCTCCAAAATATATATGTGCAAAATTTGAAAACTATAAGTCAACAACTCAGGCTTCTAGAACACCAAAAAGCACCCACAAGTAATTAAAGCATATCTGTAAGTTGTTAAAACTGAAATTGAAAAGAGTATTATTAAAACGTAGAATTGAAATAAAGCAGTACTGAAATCAAGTTAACAACGATGAAAAGATTATCATTTGACTTTTAAGAAGAAGGGAACATTAATATATCCCAAAATCAAAGCCGAGTAAAAGGAACAAAATCAGGATAAAAAGTATTGTTACAAACCTGCAATTCGGCTTCCCAGCATAGTTTGTTCCATCATTGGAAAGAAAGTTTTACAGTCATCTGAATGGACGGAACCCGTGTGGCGCGTCGGTGGTCCCAGAGCTTGGCGACCATTTGGCGACTTGGCGACCAATTTGGCGACTTTGGCGCCAAAATAGATAATACTCGAAACTTCGAGAATTTTCCCGATCCATCCAGTAGGAACCGAAATATGCCTGGAACGTTCCTGATTGGTTGAGAGGCTTCTAGCCCCGCCTCCTGAGACCTATAAAAGGGTCCACAGCTGCCAGAGCAGGCAAGTCAAGTCGGACGGGGAGACGACGAAGCCAGTAGTGAGAGACGACGGAGTAGTCCGAGGACGGAGCGGAGAAGGCGGAAACGACGGTGAGCAGCGACGGAGTCAAGCCCGTGCTGAACTGAGCTGTGCGCTACTGTCTGCAGTAGATTCTGGTTGTATGCTGCTGTTGTATGCTACAAGTCTCGGGTGAAGATAATCGTCTTCTGTGCTGTATATAGTTGACACTTTTTTGCTGTCCTGTGTGTCTTCGTGTAAATAAACGTCGTTGTTTTTATTCTTACTTCTGCCGCCTGATTATTGAGCGTTTTCCACACCATATCACTCCCACTATCCAAACGAACCCCGGTAAAGAAAATTTCGCAACATTTGGTGTCAGAAGTGGGATAGTGGCCAACAGTGTATGGTGCTGACGAGGAATTTTTTAATTTTATTATAAATAGCATTTTTTAATTTTATTATAAATAGCATTCGAATATGGAAATGAATGAAATAATTAATATTAATATGTTCTCGAGATTTAATAAAACGATTATAGTTGCATATTGTTATATTATGTATATATATATATATATATACACACACATACATACTCGTATTTGTATGTTGCGTGCGGATTTTATGTCGATTCAATAACATAAAAATGTATTAGGAAAAGAATGAAATAATTGATACAAGAATCCCCTCATTTTTTTAATAAAATGTTTACATTTGTATATCAAGCAACGTATAGATATTAGGAAGATATTTTTGCATGATGAATTTATTGGATTAAAATATATGTCATATTTTCTTAATATACTATAAAGAAAATATACACCAGTAATATTACTATATTAAAGAGAATATATGCAGACAATAGTAAACTGTAAAACCCAAGAAAAGATATTAAATTGTTCCATATTAGGTCTGATTACGGCTCTGTGTTTTGTTATAAAGAAAAATTAGCGTTTCATGCAATTAAGTTAGCAGGAGAGTATTGTGGGGATTCGAAAAATATAAGGACTTATTTTTGGAGTTTTCTCCACCCCCTTGAGAACAAACTATCATCATAATCAACAGAGAATAAACTGGTTATTTTCACTTCTCACCTCTTGTATTACAGCTTTCTTAATATTGTTAAAATTCTGTCTGACAGATAGTTATTTCTAACCATGTTTGACTATCAGTTGGCTCGCCTGGAATATTAGTTGAGTTTATTTTCAATTAAATCAGTTTTGCATAATCTAATGTCGTGTTTACTTAATGTCATGTTTCCTGTTAACCAAATGTATTTCAATTAAATTAATTTTGCATGACCTATTATTGGTTAAAGGAAACCATCGAAATAATTATTTGATTTATTAATTTTTTGTTACTGAATTAAAGAATTATACTGAAATAATTAGTTCATCAAGCCCAATTAAAGACAAATTATACATTTCTTAGATTAACGTCTTGTTTTGAGTTATAATATAGAATCACGCTCAAAGCATGGCCAAGTCGTTTTATTCTGATAGTAGGCAGTATCTGTTATGGCGTTGTGTTGGCGATATTTTATCAGTTTAAGGCAAGGCCGGAATATTGAACAGACAAAGTAGATATTTGTCTAGAGGCGCCAAAACTTAAAGAAATTCCGAACCTTTGAATTTTTTGTAGAATTTAAAAAGTTATTTAATTTTGTACTTTCAAATTATCAAAACCGTGCAATAGAACTTTTTCAAATTAAATCGAAATATTATTTAAATTTTGGAATATAATTTTAATAACCTTTTTAATAATTACCATTTGAAAACTTAATATTGTGTTGTTTTGTAATTCTAAAAGGATTGTAGTGTTTTATAATTTTAAAAAAAGTGTCATTTTTGTTACTAAATAATATTAAGATTGTGTTATCAAAATTTCTCTTATTCTTTTTTGTAAAAAAAAATTACTTCTAAATTTCAGTTGTGTATCTTTAATTCGCGATGTATTGAAAACCAATTTTTTAGAAAGTGACAACATTTAAGTGATAATGGTTATATTCATAAATTTTTCTCTAATTTTAATAAATCTTTTTTAAAAAAATATTTTTTATTATATTTTACAGTAACGCTTTTTATTGTTTTATTTATTGGATTTATACTCATACACATTGCGATTATACTAAATGAATTATAAGATATTTACATATTCCAATTACAAGCAAATTTTAAAAATAAAATATTGATCGATTAATTGAAATACCCTAAAATGCACCATGTAGTCATTTGATTACATGTTTTTATTTTCTTCTATAAGCTTCACATGAAGGAACAATGAGTGTTTGGAAATGCTTTTTAATAAGCATTTGTAGAAAAGACCGATGAATGGCAATGGCGGTACTAAAATTACATTTACGTTAGAAAAACACCAAGACGACTGATGCACAAATAGTTCTACCTTTAAAAATGTTATCAAAATATATGTAGGACTCAGGAATCACTACTATTTAGAATCACAGACATTTAATTACATTTAGGACGGACAATTGCATTAACAAAAGAAATGAATATTAAATAGATTTCGTCGAATACGTCTCAGGATTAATTCACATGTTCCGTCGCGTCTTTCGTTCAGAGACCCGTCTCGTCTCACACGTCCTGACTTTCGTTCAGACCCGTCTCGTCTGCACTCCGTCTAACAAGCATCAACACCTGTTGGCCAGCAGATGGCGCTCGTCATCAGACATTCGTCACTACATATATATTGGTAAAAAAGCAATTTATTTTTATTGCAGAATTGTTATGATGTGATTTGTATCATTAAGATATTGTTTAATTCACAATGTAGCCATTTGGCATATTTCATTTTTTTTTTCAAATTTCATGAAAAAAATAATTTCAATTTTTTTGAATTATTTTCCTAAACTATATGCAGTTATTCAAAGCACGAACGCACGCACACACACACGCGCGCGCGCTCACACACATTGCAAAAAAATAAAAATTCATGCATTCTAGAGTTAAACATATGCTAAGATGTTTCCGATTGGAGATTCCGATATTCTCTTCTATTTATCTCACAAATAATTAATACGCAACTGTGCACAATTGTATTTATCAAGTGTTTAAATTTTTCTAATTTTTTTACTTCTTGAATTATATTTCATTTCTTGTCACAAAGTATCCTTATTAAACGCACATGTTTCCATGTACTTCTTTTTCGATGCTTCCATTATAAGTTTACTGTTTAGATTTTTTTTTTTATCTACCTTCCAATATTCCTTCGCTTATCCGACATAAAAACCAGCCCTGAGATAAAAACCACAGAAAAACAATCCACAAAATTTATGTCTCAGCGGTGGCCACAAGTACCAACTATCTTGAAGCCCAGCGGCTGAAACATCTTCTAATTACAGCAGCGACGCTACTATACTCGACAAAATGCTGCTGAGCCCCTGAGAGCCATAAAGCTAGCACCGAACGCTAAACAGAGGTCCTCCCTCTTAAAAAAAGAAAGAAAAGAATCAAAAATCTTTCGTCCTTATTATGGGAAGGAATGGAACATTAAATATCCGTTAGTAAGCAGTTCAATTAGAATATAAAAGCTTTCTCATGGAGGGGTGTAGCACTGCTCCAGGAAATAATGAGTTGAATTTTGATAAGGAAAAGTATTTTTTGATCTGGAAATATTTATTATTCATTTTGTTGGAAGAATCGGTCGAGAAAATTGTGTAGCCAAGCAAGAGAATCTTTTCTCTTTTTTTTCTCCCTTAGTCGGGAGGAATACATCAGTATGATTGCGGATATTGAGATAAATTTAGAAATTCTGAATGGTAAGTAGAAAAAAGTTAATTTGAGTTTTATAGGTTTCTCTTTGTGGAATGGGCTGAAATTGCAGTTTTTCAGGAAATGTAACAATTTCAGCTTGGAATGAAGTATCGATATAAATAAACTGAAATCAGAGACGCATTAAAAATTCATTTTTATGTGAAAAATACCAAAGAAATGATTTATGGGATATTCATTCATATGCCCATTGATGAAATAATTTCTTTACATTAGAGCAATTTCGGTTACATTAGACAAAAGTTCATTTAATATCTCGGTCGTGAGACGCACAGATCTTCCGATATCACATAACGCGTTTTTTACAATGTACTTTGATATAATACTTTTATAAACTATAAATCAGAACTGAACAGTGTATTTTAAGATTAAATTGCCTCCACGTATTTGTTACTTTGCACATGAAGAGTGCATTGACTGTATGGGTAACAGAAATTGTAACAACCATGGAACTAAACATCAAGAATAGGTCTTATTTACTTTTACCTGTGATTGATTTTAATTTTTGATACGGTCCCTTTGAGAATTTAAATGAAAAATATTATAATAAATGTAATGTTTGAATGAAAATATAAGAACCAAAAATTAAAACTGATGAGTTTCAAAATTCAAGAAGTGTTTTATTAATTGAATTGATCTTGCATTACAGGGATAATAACTTCTTTTGCAACTTATTTAAGAACATTTCACTCTTTTGTTCTTAATTATCTCTTTCATCAATACACATTTGCTTACATTAATACAATAAGGAACAAACTATAAATATTTCAAGTTTCCCTATGAGAGAGCAGCTTATTATAACCAGCGGAAGTAGTCTTCCCAAAATTTTCTCGCATGCTCTCTAATAAACTTCCATGCTTGAGAACGCCTTACATAACATTGGCCTACAATAGTTACGAAATATTCACCTTTGGCGCGAACTTAACATTTTTACTAAATCTATCGTGTCATCCTTGGCGGGCTACTTGACTATTATTTCCTGGCACGTGTAAATAGCATCCAAGAAAGGAATTTGTGTTTTAGATGTTTTTCTCAACCGATTGAAACAAAAATTCGACACAAATCTCCATTTATAGTCATAAATTCCCATACCAAATTTGATATATTTAGTCACTGCGTTCGACACAAAACTGCATTTATAGTCATAAATTCCCATACCAAATTTGATATATCTAGTCACTGCGTTCGACACAAAACTGCGTTTATAGTCATAAATTCCCATACCAAATTTGATATATTTAAATCACTGCGCCTTTATTTATTTCTGGAAATACAGGTCGACAGACAATCAATCCGTGGTTGGATTTCGCCCAAAATTTGTTAGGTGTCTACACTATAGATGTTAAATTTGTGTATCGAATTTTATATATCTTGCTCTCTTCATTTTGTAATAACCGTTCTAACTTATATTCGAATGTACAGACAGACGGACTTCTTCTGAACAGATTTTACTCAAAAATTGATCGAAATTTACAAATTTGTTGCAAAGACTGTACACCAAATTTCAACCTTCTTGGTCAATTTTTTTTAGTTATCTTTTTCACAGACAGACAGACAGACGGACATTTTTCAAAAATTGGTGTTTTTTTTTTTAACTCAGGGATGTATAAACGTGGAAATTCGCCAAAATCTTGTGTTTCAGTTTTTTGACAATTACAATACTTTCCCTATACTACGTGTACGAGAAGGTAAAAAAGACTGTAACCATTTTGATTTATTGTATCAGATTCCTTACAGTGTGATAATTAGTTTAGGAAATATGCAACACTAGAATATTTTCATGTTATTTTGAGAAAGTAACTTTACTTTACAATGTGTATTCTGATGTTAGCTTATCCCATTGAATGCCTGCGACCAATTACACAACAAGTTTCTGAAAATTTTTTTGCTACTTTTCCTAAAAAAGATTTAGAAAAATTTATTCATCTTGTGGGGTATTTTCATTTTATCAGTATTTTTTTAAAAATCAACTGTAGTTTGTTTATTCTTCTTGAAGTTTTTCCATTCAATAAATCGCGTGGAACGTGCTGACATTAATATTGAAATGCAGAATTTATTCAAAGTATAATGGTGAATAGTTGGTCAGTCTATTTTATTTTTTTTATTTGTTGTTATTGCTCGATACCAGTTAATTATCTTTGTTATTATTAGTTTTAAAAATTAATTTTATCTTTTGTCAGTTTCTTTTCTTTACACATAAAAATATCATGCAAAAGTGAAGTTTACTGGAGTTTTTCTTATTAAATTAACTAGACATCACATTATTTGAGACTGTTGCTCTAACGTCAGTCAAATATCCCGAATGATTTTATTTCAGTATCAGTATTTCAGTATCAGTAATTTTTTGTTTTGTTTTGAAAAAACATTTTTCTTTCCAATTTTTGCTTTGCATTCAGCTCTTTAGAAAATAATTCCATTTAAAGAAATAACACCAAATATACTGGATTGGATAGTCTCAGCGTTAAATCAACAATTTATTCTGGGAAAGCTAACTCACAATATTTAGAATATTTCAATATATATTGAAAACCATTCAGAAGTAAGTGAGTTTCAAATTCTTGAAATTGTAAGCCTTCAATACTGGAAAAAAATACCGAAGATTCAAATTTCTGATTCGGAACATCAAAGTAAGATAATGTTTTAGGCTCCACTCGTCTACATCTTATTTTAAAAATTTACTGCTAATTTATAATAACTATAATGTGCACACGAACGCACGCACGCACACGCACAATATCTTTAACACTACCGCAAAACTCATGAATATAAATCCAGTAGCTAAAACAGTTAGAAGTATTGTATGGATAAAAATGTTTTTAATTGCTTAAAATTACAGAAAAATCTAACGAAAATAGTATTATCAAAGAAAAACATTATTAATCTTTATTTAAAATTTTAATTAAAATTTTGAAAATCCTTGAAATTGAGAATTTAATTCAAAAAACATTCACATACCAACTTTCGTAGTCTTGATTAAAATAATCAGCCTTGTAGAGAATTTTGAACGGTTTCATCTTCATACATATCTCATCATTCAATTTATACGTAGTTTGACAATCTATAAGCATTATTATTTTAAAAATAATAGAAATTTAGCTAATACAATTTCATACATTGGTTTTTACACAAATCATGTATTTTTAAACTTAAGCATTGCTTATCTAAATTTCGTCTTCTGATTGTTATCAATATTTGATTGATATTTTACAGTAATTAATAAGAAATGAAGGTGCGTAATAGAAGAAATGTTTGATTTCCATTAACAACTTTTTTTTTCCTCGTTTGCTATCCTTCAACAGAAGCTTGCATTTCTGAAAAGAATTTATTATTTGAAGACAGAAAGATCGTTGTTGACTTCAACAGGCAAGAAAAAAAAATTCTTGATTCTTTAACGATATCCGCAGGCATGTGACAGAGAATTGGCAATTTATGACTGATTATAAAATAAAATATTTTGTTTTTTGGAAAGAAAGGTTTTCTTATTTCATCAACGATTCTAGATTTACTGCCTTAAAAAGGATTGAAAGTGAAGACTTTAACCTCTTTTCATATTGACCTAGTCGAACTGCCTTTTTTGGTGACCTATTACTGAAAAGCTTTTGTACAACACAGCTTGGCTTGATTGCGTAAAAGGCATTTCGTTGTCAATTGGCGAAATTTTCAGTTTGGACGCCAAAATCATATGTTTATTGGATTTGAGACCATCGCTTAATTCTGACATTACTAACAAATCTTTTATTTTTATTTTTGATGAAATGAATTTATTTTTCGTATCTAAGATAGTATTAGTATAGATGCCTTATTGCTTTTTTCTGGAACTTGACTGTAATAACCGTCATTTCTTTAACTTTATAAGATAAGTGTCCTTGTCAAATATTAAAATTATCATAAAGGAATTTATATTTAAGACAGCCGCCAAGAAGTATATAATATTGATTATTGCATTAAAACTTAGTGATGAAATTACGTGCAAATCATTATTGATGCATTGCAGATTCACTATTAAGAAACTTTACCTCGGCCCGAAAATTTGTCCTACAAAATCGAATTAAGTACAGTTTGTTGCATAATGTTTTGAAAAATGTAGCATTACATTATTTTTGTGATTTTTTTGTGAAAATAGCTATATCCTATCTTGTTCTAGAAGGCTTCTTTATTTCATTGACTGTTGTCTGTATAAATAACCAAAGATCAACTAAATCCCTTATATAATTACATTTCAGTTATATAAGAGATGATATAAGTATTTATTAATTAGCATTTTATTTAATAATTGCCGTTATCATATGATTTTCCATGTAATTGGCTTGCGAAAGAGAGTGAGTCCCACTCTGACAATTATGAAGAAAAAAAAACATTTATTCGTTTTAAAAGTGTTAAACGCAAAAATAAAAAACAAATCTTGACTTCTCAAAAATTTTTAATTTTGACCAGAAATGCAATTCATATACTTGTGTTACATACTAGGGATATACAGAAACAATGTTCCGCTAAGTAATTAAAAAAAGGGGAAATTATTAGTATTAATATAAGTATATAAGTAGTATATAGTTGTATTATTTAAGTATATTACTAACAACAATTATTAGTTAGAACAATTATTATTGTATTGCACAATGAAGTACAATGTTAGCTAAGCAAGGCGCAAGCTTTTACATGTCCTCGTTGTAGAAATATGCCACCTGTTAAATGTTGAAGAAAATGCATCGGCAGTGTCATAAAGATGAATTATTGTTTCTTCTTAATCATCAATTATCATCAATCTGCAACAGTCGATAATTTTGTTCATTATCGAGTACATTTTAACCTCCTTCATTGAAATTTCCAACTAGTCTCTTTACTATCGAATCACTCACTATTGTTTATGAACTTCTCAAATTTTTTCTGTGAATTTCAATTGCTTTAGAGCTCCTAGCATTAATTAAACGTATGAATGAACGTAGCTTTTATGAGGCGGAATACTCAAATTTTAAAGCAATTTAAAAGCTCAACATGCAGCTTATGCAATATTCGGTCATCTAAAAGTGACTTCTGTTGTTTTTGTTTATTATCTGTGTAGTTTACAAGACAAATAAAAAAAGGAGGTTAAAATATCTCGAAATTTAGAAGATAAATGAACCACACATTTATGCCTTTAATAGTGCTATGATATCATGGACCTGATTTTAATTAGAGAGTTTCAGACAATAAGACAATTAGAATTCAACTTTAATGTCTGACGATTTGACGAAAATATAAAAAATATATCTAAATGATTTAAATGGAATTAAGTATAACCAATATGATTCCGACAAACCAGTTTTTTGACAAATACTAGTTTTTTAATAGATATTTGAAAATTCAATTTCTTTTGATATTGTCACGTTAGAACTATAGTATAGAACTCAATGACATACACAAGAGGTAGAGCTAAACCAATTTATTAACTGAACTCAGAACTGAGAATACAGTAACTGACAATTCTTCTGCTTTTATTCAAGCAGAGAAAGTTCCAGAATACTCTTCTGGAGACAGTAAGGAATGTCCAGAACACTTGTCTGGTAAACGAAAGAAATGTCCAGTATCTTCTGGAACATGAAATAAAGGAAAACATAAAATCAAGGAATTAAGTATTTACATGTACTATTAATCGCAATGTCTCCAGTGGGATTCGAACCCAGGTCTCTTGATCACGAGACCAGTGCCATGACCATTCGGCCATGGAGATTCGATTGTCTTTCTTCAATGCGGCAATATTCGTTGTGGTTTAGACGTTCATATTGCAGCTTTTTGTATTCAATGTTTCACACTTTTATGGATTTTACTTTTACATGAATATCTCCGGATAAAAGAAAAAATTTTCTTCTGTTTAATACACTAATAAAAGTGTGCTTTGTCTTTTTGAAAGCTCTTTTATTCATATTCTTTCATATTTTAGTTCTAAATGTATTTCATAAGCCTTCATTATAATTTCTATTCAGTTTTGTAATTATTTTTTTTTCTTGAATTCGGCTCTCGCTAGTACTGAACATATTAAAATACAGTATATTAACCGTAAATGCACAATTGTATTGAATTTCATAATTCTGGTGCATCGAAAAATGAATAAAAGATCTGGCATGAATTCCAATTTTATAAATATGAAATAAATAAAGTTAAATAAAAGCGGGTAAAAATAACGTGATTGAAAATAGAATCACATTACTTAATAATCTGAATAGATCGTGGTTTTTAAAATTGCAATTTATGAATGATAACAAATCTTTTTTTATTCATATAACAAACAACTGTTTCGAAACCAATTATAAATTCGAGTTTAATGATGAATTCGTACGCTTACATGAAATGCTCATCCACTATGCTTGAAATTCGAATTCGTTTCAGAACTCTCCGAAAAGTGAGAACTCGTCGATTTGTTCGTGAAGTTGTGCTTTCATTCCGTTTAGAAGTAATGAATGGGAGGCTGCAAATGTCGAAAATGTTCCTCGGAGCGTTTGAATGCCACCTCCACCCCTCTCTCATCTTCAGTGTTTGTCCCTTGAAGCGTACCGGATACAAGGGAGATGATGTCCCACAAAGCTCTAATAAGACTCCTTGTACACACCATCCGGTCTTTGCATGATATGCATAAAGGACTCACGGGGTAGATTTTAAAATAGATAATAATCTTTAGATATACTTTCATGTTTTAATTCAAATTATTCGTGGCTTTGAATATCGATACCGATACATGCCGATAGTTTCTTTTTATGTACCGAAACCTTTTTTTTATCACTCTTTCTCATTCTAACCCTGCGATTTTTCAATAAATAAAAATTTGTAGTTATGCTATCATGTCTTATTTAAAATTACTTGGCTGCGGATAGTGATTTAAGTTTGAATATCGATATATATCGATAGTGTCTTTTTATATTATCTAAACTCTTTTTTTTTAAAATCATTCTTTCTCATTCCAACTCTTAGGTGTTATTTTATTTTATCTAGAAAAAATTTGCACCTGATTTAGGCATAAAATTTATTTTGCAATAATTATAAATAATTTTCATAATCCAGCGAAAGTAGTCTCCCGAGATTTTCTTGAATACCGCCTAATAAAGGTGTTATATCCCTTTCACTAGCAAAAACTTGCGGACTTTAAACGAGTCCAAGAAATCTCCGAATACTCAGATTTTTTATTTTCAGTCACACACATGAAATTTTTACTCTTTGTAAGTATAGTGAAAAAAATATTCAACTTTGAAATTTGAATATTATTTTTTTATTGATTTAGATTAAAATTTGACACAGAATTGCAACTTAAGAAACAAAATCGCATACCAAATTTCCTTTATATAAGTCATTAATTTTTTAAATTATGTAAACATGTTTATATACGTATGAATTTCCAGATTGCCAAAACTCTATTACGGGTTTAGCTCAAAATTTGATATTGATCTACACTTTAGATGCCAAATCTACGCACCAAATTTCATCCATATTATTCTTTCTTTTTTGTAGTTATTGTATTCTCTTGCTGTCACTCAGACAGACACATTTTCTGCAAATGTATTTCGTTTAAAATATGATAGAAATCTACAAATTTTGTGTAAAGATCACTAGCAATATTTCATCCCTCTAGCTGAAAGCATCTTTGAGTTATCAGCCATAGCGACAGAAAAACTTAATTAAAAAAAATGTTTCAGAATATTGAATTCTTATTTTTGACGATTACAATCTTTCCCTTTATATTCATCGTATACGAGAAAATAAAAATAGAGATTTATCAGATAATTCTTGCGAAATTTCGTAGTTTAAAGGAAACATATGTTATTTAATTATAAAATTGATTTCCACGTCTTTTTATGTGCACTTTTCACTTTCTCATATATTTATTGTGAAAGTATAGCAATCCTCAAAAATTTCTAACTTGAGAATTCGAAGAATCTCCAGGTTTCAGACTCCCCTGAGTTCGAAAAAATACATTTGTTAATACTGTTCCTGTCTGTGGACATGAAAACTCAAAAGCGCTTGAGTTGGAAGGATGGAAATTGGTATATGGAGTTTAGATCAAATTTGTTGATTTCTGTCAAATTTTGAGTGTAATCCATTCAGAAGAAATTTGTCTGTCTGGCTGTACGTGTGCAAGTTCACTCGATAATTTGAACTGTAAAGAGTTAGATAGGTAAAGTTTGGTACATTGGTTTAACATGTAAAGTGTAGACCCTTTTTAATTTTGAATTAAGTCTATCAGAGGGTTAACCGTCAGTCAGTCTGTACTTTCTAATTGCAATAACTCATAGATGCAATGCTAGTTGTTGTTACTTATGGCACTTGTCATGGACAAGCATGCTGATGAAATCAGCGATTTTAAGCCAGGTTTTAGTATCTCTTGTTTCAGTTGCTGATGTAATGCTTAAATCAATAAAATTCGGCATATAGACTTGAGATTATATCTGCTATTCTGTGTTAAATTTTCGTTTCAATCGGTGCGAAAAGAGCATCCCAAAACACTTTCGCATGATAGATTCAATTAAAATGCTAAACTCATGTCAAAACTTTATATTTTTTAACTATTGCTTACAAATGTCCTGCAGGGTTTCACGGCCTTATCTAAAGTCTGCAATTTTATGTGGGAGAAAGAGGCATAAAACATTTATTAGAGAATATGCAAGAAAATTTCAAGGAATCCAATTCTGCTGGTTTGAATTACATTTTATCGTGAATGTGTTGTGGATTATTTAATGATAAAAAAAATTTTACCACAAAAATTGTGGATCATATTTATGATAAAGCGTCTTTAAAGCCTCTTTCCACATCATATCGGTTCAAGAGAATCTGGAACTCGTAATTCTTCTTCCGCGCAGATGAAACGCTGCCGTAAAATCATTGTCAATCGCTCAAAATGCTAATTTTTTTGGATGAGAAACATTTTCAAATCCCGTTTTCATTAGAAGATTTGAAAAAAGGAAAGAAAGAAAACAATGAATTATACAAAGCATTAGAAGAAAGTATACGAATATGAAGTGTTTTTTCTAAAATGAGATGCTATTGCATTTTTTCTGCCATCATCTCATAGATAAAGGGATATCTTTTATAAATAGATAGAGGAATATCTATAAGACTCAGGAATATATTTTTCACATCTTCTAATTAAAGATAGTTTTAAAAAATTCAATTAAAAAGAAATATTTGAATTATTTTTATTCAGAAATCTGAAATTAAGGCTATTTTATTACAAATTATTTATGTTGACTGTTTAAGTGTCTGATTCTGTGGTAAAAATAAATAATAGATCCTATGGTAATAATAATGCAAATTATGTGGTAATAATGATTTTCTACAGCCCAAGAAAGTTTCTTTCAGAACATTCTGATATAAACAGAAGCAAAAAAGTAAATAAGACATCAAAGCATTAGAATCAATTGAGTCAATCTAATCAAATACAGGAATTGCTGCGAATTCCTTCACTCCAATCCAGCGACCACCAGTCCCTTTCAGCTTGTCTGCGTGGTTAAAAGCCGCTGGAGCTCCGCCCCCACAATGAGAGCCCTCCATAAAATCATAATTTCAGTTCAAAAGGACGGGGGAACTAATTCTTAAGGTTCACCCAGCTGGAAAATGCCGCCGTGCTAAACCAAAGAGCTATTCAGATACACAGCATTGCTATTTTGTCGACTTGTTTATCGATTTCCTGGGAGTTATTCTTCATTAAAATCTACTTAATCCCTACAGGGAGACTCTGCGATCGTGAAACAGATTGTTTTATTGCTTTCAGGCAATGGTGAAGGCTTTGTGTCACCGATATTTGAGACAATTGGAGTTTGATTGCTCGTATGTGGAGTAAATATGTTCATTGGCAACTTGTGCATTCATGAGTATAAATCAAATTTAGTAATTTGTTGAATGACTTTAAGATTCTTCGGTGTTTTTAAAATTCCTTCCAGGAAAAGTAAGAATATTTTTAAATAATTTTTCAATTCACTGCTAATGTAACCATTTATGAGCTTTGAAAGCAGTTGGGATAGTTTTATTGCCGGCTTTATAAGATATAATCTAATTATACAAATAATATTAACAAATTGGCTAGAGCATGAATCGTTCTCTGATTCTTACATACTTTTTTATTGTCTTTTATTCTTGCATACTTTTTTATTTCTGCACAACAGTTAATAAAAAGTAATGCGGGGGTAGTCAAATTTGATTTCACAGGCAGAAGTCATGGCAGCGAAAGTATTAAATACTAATAGCATCTCATTTTTTCTTTAAATTTTATCCCCATATTATGCGAGGTCTGGCTCGCCACCCTGTACGCGAGGCCTGAATGGCTCCTCCTATCGATGACGGCGGGATGTATTTCCTTATGAAAGGGTTGTACCGTGGCCGGTAATATATATATATATATATATATATATATATATTACGAAAATTGACCCTTAAAAAGAATTACAAATTGTTTAAAAAAGGTTTTAATACATTATTTTAAAATTTCCTAATTATTAAAATATAACATCTGAAAGATATACGCGGTCTTAAAAATAGTGAGCAAATTGTCGAATTATCAGTTTAACTAATTCAAACAGAACATTTTTATAATATTATACAAAGTAAAAAAAATTATTATTAATGATTCTAATGTACTTTCCTGAATGAATTTCTTTCCAGTGTTTATCTCTGAATTAATTGTAATATTTTATCATTATTTGCCAGAAAATTATATTTATTGACGTCGCAACATTTCACAATTTTTTTAAAAAACTTAAAAATTTGGTCATTAACTCAAAATTGCAGGCTTCGTTTAATTATCTTGTACTTAAAGGGAAAAGAAATAAAAATCCTCTCCGCTTAATAATTGTCTTGAAAATATTATAAATTTATTATGAGAAAAATGTAACGTTTCCATGAGAACCATTAATACAATATGTGCCCATTCCAGATCATCTAGCTTTTGAATACAGTTCTTCTAAATTCCTTAAGACATTTGTTTTCTTTTTACTTTCTCGTGTATAAAAAGAAAGTATTATAATCGAAGGAAAGTTTTAAATTCTGGATTTTGACGACTACCTAAGTTTTAGACCATTCTGAAACCAAAAAGCACATTTTTAGAATTTTCTGCCTGCCAATAAGCAAAACGCTTTGAGGCAAAATGCCAAATTTTGTAATTCAAATATTAAATTTTATATACTTCATCAAATAAACGACAAACGAAGTATTTCTTAAAAAAATCTGTAAACAATTATAATTTAAGGTGTCTTAATCTTAGCAAAATTCCTCTAATCTACTTCTGGTGTTATTAATTCAGGAATAAAGATAATTCCAAAAACTTTTTTTCGTGTATGAAGGTTTAAAACGAGAAATTCAGCTAGAGATCAATTGTTTACTTTCTCTTATACGTAGCATAGAGGAAATATTGTTATCGCCAAAAAAATATGAACTCGAGATTTTGATGAATGTCCACGTTTTAAAACTCCCTGAGTTCAAAAAATGTATTTTTAGAAAACTTCCATCTGTCTGTGACAAAGATAACACAAAAACGCTTAGAGATAGACTGATGAAATTTGGTATATTGTCTTTACATCAAATTTGCAGATTTCTGTCACATTTTGAGTAAAATTTGGTCAAGGAAGTCCGATTGTTCGAATATAACTTAACACGATAATTACTTAACAAAGAGAGTAAAATAGATAAAATTCAATATACAGATTTAACTTGTATAGTGTAAACACCTGTCAAATTTTGAGTCAGAACCAACAAAGGATTGACAATCCGCCGATCTTTATTTTCAGAAATAAATAAACGCGATAATTCCAATGACTTAAATATATCAAATTTGGTATAGGATTTTGTAACTACCAGTGCAGTTTTGTGTCAAATTATTGTTTCAATCGGTCGAGGAAAACGTGTCTACAGCACAAACTCAATTTTCGGTACTCGCGCCATGCCGTAGATTAATCGCCAAAAAACTCGCCAAGGATGACACGATAGAATCAGTAAAAATGTTAAATTCACGTCAAAAGTTAATATATCGTAACTAATGCACACCAGTGCCATTAAGACGTTCTATGGCAAGTTTATTAGAGAGTGAAAAAGGAGGTGGAAAATCACTCCCACTGGTTTAAGGAAAAAAACATTTGAGAACACAAATTTATTTAAAAGGAAGGCTTTGTAAAAATTTAATCATGCAATCTGTACAGGGATTCATCTCTACTATGCTTATAAAGGAGAATTTACGCTTGTTTCATTCTTTTCCTTCATTTGTGCGTTGTCATTCTACAGACTAAGCTGTTAGACCTTGAACTTCCAAATTAGACGCTAATTGGATGGAAATGTTACTCTATGGCTGATTGATTTAAATTTTAACAAGATTTTTAACTAATTAAAAATTAAGACTCATTTGGTCTATTTTCCGCAGTAAATTCTGAAAATATTAATGCACTAATAGGATTTTTATATCATTTGAAAACTCAAAAAATTGTGTTTTATTTATACCAATTTAACTGCCGTGCGAATTTTCCCTGAATTTTGGTAATGTTTTGAAAATAATTGGCATAATTTTAACAATGCTCAAAACGATTTATCCCCGTGCTTCATCAAATACTTAATCGCCTGGTTTTCTTTCATTTTGGTTTTTGTTTATTATTCGCATAGTTTACTCAAGAAATAAGTACAGAAGCAGTGGAATTTTGTGTGAAAATAGTATTAGAAGACAATTACATTTTTAATGTCTTGTAGTGGTTACAATTACTGCCTTCTCCTTTCTTCATAGGTGGCGCTACTAGAGCCACCTATCAAGAGCCATGTTTGCCCATGATTCCTCATTCTTGTCTCTTGTGTTGTCCTTACTTGCCGTGTGTATTTGTTCTATGCCTTGTTCTTCAATATGCTTGTGTTAAATGTTTGTGCCGTGGAACTTAACCCGCTAATAAAAAGTAGTTCCTGAAACTGAACTCATTCTTTCATCCATGGCATAACACATAATAAAGAGTCTCGTCCCTCTACAGTCTTCAATGAGATCATGGGACTTGACTCCATTAAAAACGTTCATGTATTAGAGGGATTCATGTGTATAATGAACAAAACATGATTTAAAACTTTTAAGATAATACGGTTTTAATGTTTTTCACAAAATGATGACAGATTATCATCACGTTATGGGTAAGAGATTCAATAGAAATTACACGTAGACGAAACTATTGGCCAATCAGCTGGTGGATAAAGTAGGTTAATCATTAAAATTAAATCTAATTCGTGGTGTTTTTGTTTGCTCTTAATCACTGCATACCATCACAGGGATCATAAATTTATGACCACAACCGAAACGAAACGTGCCTTCCCGTCGATTCGGCCAACTGACCTCCAAGAAATCTTGCAAGAAAAGCAACTTTACGGGCGCAATTTCAAACGGGATGCGGTAGGAAATCATCTAAAAGCTTATGTCTCTCTGCAAAAAGCCCCTCTTTTCCGAGTGATTCATGACCGATGTCTCCCACAAGCGAAGAGCACTCCTCTTCCTAACTGCGGAACGGGGGACGGAGCAATCAAATTACGGAACGGATGGAACGTTTGACAACAGCGGAAAAATGAATGTCATTTCTATTGCATTTGTAGAAAACTTTATTGATTGAGTCGTACAAAAGTTGCCGATGCTCCGACCTGCATATATGCACGCAAATGCTTCCTGAAAAGAGTTGGTGATGCAATTTGGGTTAAAAGTTGGAACGAAATGGGACGCCTGAAAAGTTGCATGGAGTATAAGTCTAGAAGTGAAATGCATTATGAATGAAACTTTTCAGAAACTTTTTTTTGAAATGTATTCAGTCTTAGCGTTCTTGTAAAGGCGTTAAAAGGGACATATTTTGTTGTAAGCAGAATTATTAAGCAGTTTTCTAAAATGTCTTTTTACTTTTTCATATATGAAGTATGAAAATAAAAATTATTGTAATCATCAAAAAATTTCTGTCATAGAGATTTTGATAACGTCTCATACCTCCATGACGCCGAAAAACTAATTTTAAAATTAAATCAGCCTATCTCCCTTTCCCCCTCTCTGTGAAAATGATAACTCGAAAATACTTTGACGCTAGAGATATGAAATTTGGTATATGGTTTTAACATCAAATTTGTAGATTGCACACAAATATTGCATGAAATCTATTTATAAAGAACTTGTCTGCCTATCAGTCAAAATGCACACTCAACAATGCAACACAATTATATACTGCACACATAATTTATAAAAATGAAAGAGCTAGACAGATAAAATTTAGAATAGTGTTTTAACATTTAATTTTTAAATCCCAATCAAATTTTGAAACAAATTCAACAAGGGATTGACTATTATAGATATGTACATTGGCATGTATGTAAATAAGATATCTAAAAAATGTAACGCTTTATATTTAGTATGCGATCTTGTAAATAATAAAATTTTGGTTTCAAAAGTTCAAAATCTGGTTTTGGTTCAGATTTTTTTTTTTTTTTTTTTTTGGTTGGGGAAAAGAGGTGTCTAAAAAGAATATTAGATATTCTGTATTGCACTAAGAAGAACAAAATGTTCTTTTGCGGGAATGTGTAAATAAAAATTTGAGCACTATTGGCGTTCACTGTTTTTCTAAAAATATACAGTTTTTATGCTAAGAGAGGGGAGTAATAACACCTTTATTGAAGCATATGAGTGTAAATTTTTGGAAGATCACTCCTGCTCTTTAATATATTTATCATTGTGATAATACATTAATAAAGTCATTTCATCGAAACGGTTTTTATTTATTCATCCCAAAGTTCATGACAATTAAAATCATTAAGAATATTTTTTCCGCGATTTCCTCAAATAATTTTTGGATTTAGCTTCTTAAAGTGAGCTGAATATTCAACCTCTTTCCTTTGACCATTTTGACCCAAAATGTGTCATAGATTTATTGATATATTGCTGTAGCTACAGTTCGAATTCCATTTGTCTAGCTTGTTGAGTTTTTTATTTATTTAATTAACTGACAAACCGACCTGTTTAATTCCAAAACTGTTTTTTTAATTAAAGGACGCTTACTGAGCGGGAATTAATCAATAATTATAAAATTTAAATGCTATGAATGCATCCGAAATTACATTTACCTAAATTAAACGCTTTTACATGCATACGAAAGTACAGACCGATTGACAGCCAAACTTTTCCGTCTAATTTATTCACAATTTGATATAAATCTACACATTAGATGCTAAACCTGTGAACCAAATTTTATCTGTATAGCTCTTTATGTTTTATAATTATCATGTTCGATTTTATTTTGACAGCCGTTCGGATTATATAGATTAAAGAAATAAAGTCCAAACGGTTTATTCGATTCTTTTCATAGTATTTCGAAACTAAAGCGAAAAAAAAAAGTCACCATATTACGTGAGTAACATAAAAATCGAAAATATAACACTCCCACTTGTTAATATCACACATTTACAAAAATATCTTCTTATATCTCGAGTATTATGAACATTTCTACATCATGTTTCCCCCTGCTACTTTAAATTGTCAGCATATCATGCCATGATCAAGAAAAATAGTTTGAACAGAACTCTTGAACGTCATTCACTGCTGACGAATTCCACCCTCGGATCTTTGACTTCGGAATGTGATCACCCGAAATCCCATGAAAGTTTCCAACTTTTTCACTTCAAAAGCACTTCTTTCCACAGTTTTTCAAAAGTCGGCGTCATTTCTCAAACAAATGTCGTTTCTCATCGATATTCTTTTATTTCTTATGGATCTCAAGTTTTCTATGGCTTCTAAGTCCACTTAACTTGTGTATGTGCCGAAGAAACAGCAAAAGAAGGGGAGGAGGAAGAGGTTCTCTTCCCACTTTTTCTTCATTCCTTAAGACCCTCTTTCTCTCTGATGTCTGTCGTTCCTCTTCTGATCAGATCGATGATATCATTCGGGAAAGGATAGGGATCTTAAAACCTTCTTTCCCCCTGCCACCGTTCACCCTCCTATCCTCCCCTTCGTCTTAAGGTTGGAACGTGAGAGGGGTGCTCTCTGGTAGAAATGGACACCCTTCGGAGTGAATATGTCCGAAAGAAAAAAACATTTGTGCATAGAAAAGTGCGAAAATGATACCTTTTTCGTGGGTTTTGTTTCAAGATATGCAATATTATATCTCGAGCAAGTTTCGATAGATATTCAGTCGCATAGAAGATAGGATAAGGTTCTTTCTATTTTACTTATAATTGAGCATTCCTTAAAGGGCAACAGTTCTCAGTCTCTTCAAGATTGCCATTCATTCTTCATAATTCTTTTAGTCACGTGCAGTTTACATTAAAGCTTATTAGTTCCCCCAAATAAAAGGATTTTTATAAATTTAAACAATAAATATAAAAATAGCATGAATTACTTTCCATGTATACATTCAATATATTTTACTTTCTCGTTTACATAGTATAGAGAAAGTATAATAATCGTCAGAAAATTTAAAATGGAGATTTTAACGAATATCCAGTTTTAGACCTCCCTGTGTTCGAAAAACACATTTTTGGAAAATGTCAGACTATTTGTAACAAAGATAACTGAAAAAAGCTTTGAGATTCTGAGCTTTGAAATTTGGTATACGCTCTTTACACCAAATTTGCAGTCTTCTATCAAATTTTGAGTAAACTCTCTTCAGAGGAAGTCCGTCTGCCGTTCTGTTCGAATATAACATAATAATTACTAAACGAAGAGAGATAGATAAAATTGGTACTGAGATTTTACATGTATAGTGTAGATATCTGTTAAATTTTGAGCCAAATCCAACTACAGAGTGACAGTCTGTCGGTCTGTACTTTCAAAAGATTACAAAAGCGATAACTCAAAAAACGCAAAATCCCATACCATCAAATTTGGTATGGGATTTTGTGACTACAATCATAGTTCTGCTTCAAATTTTTTGTTTCAATCGGTCGAGGAAAAATTTCTAAAACACTAATTTGATTTTTGGATACTGTTTAACGCACCTTCAAGCACCTGACTCAAAAATAGCGCCGATAAAATCCCCTCCAACCTCATCTTCAAGTCCTCTTCTGCAGATGTGCCAATCCCAGGCAAGAGCCAACCCTTCATCTAAATGATGCAGCCACTGATCCATCATCCCCTGCCCCGAACATATTGATCAGAAAACACATTTAATATTCATCTTTAATTCAGTCATCTTCATTCTGCCTTTTGTTTCTTTAATACGCCGACCCCTCACCCAGGCTTTTACCGCCTCCTCTGCGGATCGATCGAGGGGATGGGGCGGGAAGATCCTCTTAAAATTCTTCACGGCTTCGCACCCCCCGACTGTCTAAAGAGGAAATGTGTCATGCCTTTACTGTAAGGTCCGGAGGAGTGTTAAGGGGTTGTTTTTGTGCCCATTAGGAATGAAAGCCGGCGAAAAGTGCAAATGGGATTAATTAAAGTTAACCCGATTAGGTTTGTTATTTGTTTGTTTTCAGCTTGAGAAAGTTTTGCACTCTTATTTCTGGTCCCCTTGATGGTTTGGGGGATGGGAAATCCACTTATTTCATTTCTTTTCCCAATGCATAAATTTGAACTAACGAAAACCATGAAGAATCCTTCTTAATACCAGACATTTTATGAAACTGAAGTTTCCTTTGCTTTTAAGTAGTGAACGAGTTGAAAAATTTTATCAGCTGTCATGCTGATCCTTGAGTCCAAGTCTAGGCACGCGGACAGTCGGCACATTCATAATTACTTTTATAACCTCTTCTTAACCAGGTTCTTGTAGACTTTTCTCCGTATGCTCCCATTCTTTTGATTCCATAAAGCTTATAGTCATAGATTTTTTTTGTTTCGTTTATAATATGAATAAAGTTTGTTTATGAAAATGTTTTGTACTTCTTTAGCAATTCTTTATATTTATATTTCATCACTTTACAAAATATTTTTATGACAAATTTTGAATATGCGTGCCGAATCATCCCGAATTTTACAATAACACTGCAAACAAATATTATTGTCATAATTGACTACACTTGTTTATGACGGCCAGCTGGTTGACCGGGATTATTGGCTGTGAAAAATTTCTATAAAATCTTCCATGCATGATAATTTCCTCAGCAAGTAATTTTAAATTTCAGATTTTGATAGACATTAATTCGTTCTAAATTAGAAGCCTTCTACTTATTCTGTTCATTTTACTATGCACTTTTCAATTCCCAAACCGTAAATCTGAGATTTAATCTGAATTGCAAAATATTTAAATTTTAGCTTGCTCAATAAATACCTTGCTAAACCGAAACATGGTCCATAAAATTTGTTGAAATAATATATGAAATAATTCCGCATCATATTTTTTATAATACTAAAGCTGATTTATATTTTTTAATATCTTAGAGAATTTCTGTTCACTGATCCAATAAAAATTTTGGCGTACTATAATAAGGAAGCAAAATTTCAAATTAAAGAACACTATATATTTTTATACATTCTCTTATATGATAGAAAAAAGTAATAAAAATCTGAAATTTATTAATTCTAAAACTTTTTTATCAGTGCTAACTATGGAAATTGAATCTCAACTAGTAGAAAACTAAAAAAAAAAAAAAAAAAAAAAAAAAAACATTCTTAATATTCATACTTTTGTTACCAACAATAGTAGAAAATTTAGGATTTAATATTTACAATAGTAAAGAAAAAGATTTTAATTTCATTACGACAGTGAAATTTATTGTTTAATATATACTTAAAAATATCTTTTTTTAAATTTAGCTAAAATTAGAAAACAAATTATTGTATTGCAACTGAATTGGCATCATAAAAAAGATAATTTTTTGAATTTATAAACGGTATAAAAATTTTCTTCTACGATGTTATGTTTGGAAGTAATCAAGGGAAAAAGTTAAAATTTCGCTTAATTAAAAAAATTCGCTTTTAATTAAAATTTTTTAATTAATTAAAATTTCAATGACAGTTTTTAAAAAAACCCTCCTAGCTGCGTATCATTCAAAATATGTCTGTGCCAAATTGCATAGCTCTAGATACAGGTATAGTATACCCTGTACAGAGCTAATAAATATAAACATACATTCCTATTTATTATTATAAAAAATACCAAGTTATATTACACTTTTTTAAAATTAATTTATTTCTTATTTGGAATGCCTTCTATAAAAACAGTTTTTGAAATACATTTTTAATTTCCTTTCCGAAGTAATGAAAAATATTTTACAATAATATTGTTACGAAGTCTTTACGATATTGTACAAAATTGCATGCATTGAACAATATCGTAAAGTACTGCATGCTTCCTTATTCATGCGTAAACGAATAAATCCCACGTTCATTTTTCGCTAAGTATCTTAGGTTTTGAAGACGCATGATAATATGTTCCTGTTCTATATACTGGCAAGGCATTAAAAAATCAGAGACTAACTATACACAGTTGTACCTTTTCCAAATACTAACTAGTTTCAATTCCGGTTCCATACCCTGGCTGATTACTTTTTCCGTAAATGTTACGGTAGGAAGGCAGAGGTCGTTAGAATCGACAGGTGTTAAAAAAGCAATAACAGTCATTCCCCCCGAAATTTTCTTTCTTACTCATTAATAAAAGTGTTGTGTCACCCCCCCCCCTTCGTACACCTCATAAAAGTGCAGGAATTGGACAAGCCTTAAACGCTGCGAGTGCACTCATTCTTTAATATCAGAATCCCGTACATGAGAATGTGTGCTTCGTAGCATAGTAAAGAAAACCAATACTTGCGATTACATGGCAATTACATTAATTGCATGGCAATAATTATGAAATATCGACCGTTGGTAAATCTAGTATTTTTATTCAATGCGGCTTGAGATCTTAAGGGATTTTTCGGCTGCATCGCTGGTATCGGTTTAATGCACAAATACCAGGATTTGGGTCGCCTCTTTTCCAACCGATTGAAATAGAAATTTGATACAGAACTATAAGTGTAATCACAAAATCCCTTACCAAATTTCATTCATTTGTCACTGAGTTTTAGACTTACCGTGTTGAGAAAGTACAGATCATTGACTGCATGCCAAAATACAGACCGATAGAAGGCCAACCTTTTGACAGATTTAGTTAAAGATTACATTTCTACATTTTAGTTGATTACATTTTATTACATTTACGATTACATTTTATTACATTTACGATTACATTTATTGATTACATTTTATTACATTTACGATTACATTTATTGATTACATTTACATTGATTACATTTACATTGATTACATTTTATTACATTTATTACATTTATTGATCACATTGATTACATTTATTAGTTGATTACATTTATTTAGTTATCTTATTACATTACATTTTATTACATCTAAGATTACATTTCTACATTTTGTGTCTACATTTAAGTTGCTTAGATTGTTTACCAAGTATCTTTAACTTAGACCATTGTGTTATATAATTATCACATTTATGTGCCTGTGAATGGGCAGATCGCCAGACTATCAATTTATTGATGGATTTCATTCTAAATTTGATGCGGATCTTCTCCTTGAAGGCTTAACATGCGTATCAAATTTTAACCATCTTTTTTCTGGGTTTTTTTTTTAAAGTTATAGTGCTCACTTGTTCTCAGTCAGACAAACGACATTCTTCCAATGAATTTCGCTCAAATCTGAATTGATAAATTTGGTGTAGAAACCAGATACTATAATTGAATTGTATCGCTAAAAAGTGTTTTTGAGGTATCTCATCCGCATAAAGAGCGAGAGGCATTATTCCGAAAAAATATTTTTCGGGCTCTGAGGAATTTGAAATCAGAAGATTTGCAAAAGCTCGAGTGTGAAGTTACAGTACTTTGTCCTTGCATATTTCATAGACGAGAAAAGTAATATCTGTCATTTAACGGCGAGTAAAAATTAAACAAATGGCAATTAAATATAATAACGTGCAAACAAATAAAACTTCCCAATTATATCAGTTTCGAAAATCTTACGAAAATGATATAATGGCTGTTTTACCCTTTTGAAAAAATAATAAAGGACCGAAAGAAATAAAAAAAAAATGGAAATGCAGTTCTCATCAGCATTAACTCAAAAAACGTTCTGAACTTTCAGAAAACCTTCAGATCTCATAAGAGAACTTTTTGAAACGACATCTAATAACTTTAAACGAGCAATTTTTGTATTTATATACATAAATATATTTCGTGTATCTCGGAAAAGGCTTTAACAATTTGGATCAAATTTTATATTTAGATAAGCTTTTCCTTTTTTAAATTTATCTATATAGGTGTCTTTCCTAAAAAAACGGGATTTTACACACACAAAAATATTTTTTATAACTAAATATTGACATGTAGCTAGCTATATATGACCTACATAAGCGTTTCAGAGATGCAATAGTGGTTAGAGCTTTGAGCTCCCATGCATTTTTCGCCCGCGTTTCGGTCCCATGTCTGCAGTTCAATTAGATTTCGTTTATAGTTTTAAACGAGCCATAAAATACCATTTTAAAGAAAAAAAGACTTTATAACAACTGTGAATGATAATCATGGGATTATTTTAAAAATGGCAAAAACGTTTTACTCTTTTCGTTTCGTTTTATTTCAAATCTATATAAAAAAAAATTCGATCGAAAATTATTTCAGAAGTACACACTTCCTTTTTTGCAGTTTCGTTGCCAAATGTAGGCGAATTTTGATTATTTTTTATTAAGTTTTGATACCCTAAAATAAAGGAATTGAATACGTTATTTATATTAATTAATAGCAATTATGTATTATACACTTAGGACTAATTTAAAAATCAGTAAATCAACTTAATACTAGTGTATTCATTTCGTTTCATTCTAAGTGTAAACATTCCATCAGACCTGAAGCTTTACACGACAAGAAAAAAGATTTCAAAAACTCATCTAAAATTGTTTCAGCCAACACGCTTTATTCTTACTTTCTCAGTGACAAATATAAACGAATTTCGAACAATAATTCTTCAATAAAGTTGAGATATCTTAAAAACGAAGGAATAGAGTAAGAACTCCTGGAATCGATATATCGAATAAAAATCGATTCCCAGTTTTTTGCTTAAACTTTTTCCACTCAAGTGTAAAAGTTTCTCTGCGAGTACTTTTTTCTCCTATAGATGTAGAAGTTTGATATAAACTTTTTATACAGCATCGAAATAAAGTCCGTACTTCTGGTATTTCAGTGGTGGCCAAAAGTGTGGACATTTTTTTGAAAGTTTCATGTTTTCAACTTTGCGTGCTTGTAGAATATATTGATTTTCACTTAAATACAAATGTTTAGATATCAAATTGAAGGTAATTCAATGTAAAATTTAATAACAAAAACAGTATTACAATATCTGTATTACAAAAAAATGTTACGCTCATTTTAGTAGAACAAACAAACACAAATCGTTTTGAATAATAACGTGTTTTGTAATAAAAGCGTACTAGCCAATCACAAACCTTGTTCTGAGGACCCATTAAATGTCTGTAACTATAATTTAGGTTATTTGGATGGTAAAAGAGTTACTGTTCTGAAAATATTTTGTGGAATGATGCATACTAGTACAAATAAATAGAGTATTGCTGTTTTTGAATATTTTGTCCTTTTTTTTTAAATAAACTAATTTTAAACAAGCAACACCAACAAGAAGAACTGATTGGACATCTACAAAAAGAAGCCAAATTTTCATATTGAGAGAAAATGGCCTCTCTTATGCTGAAATTTCAAGACAAGTTGGTGGTTCAGGGACTTGTTCTGGTGTACGAAAGTTCTGTTTACGTTATGAAAAAACGAAATCAGTGGAAAATAAGGCCAAATCAGGCAGAAAAAAAAATACACAACTGCTACTGTTGATAGAAAAATTGAACGGCTATGCCTTCAAGATAGAAAAATTTCATCAGATGCCATTAGATGTGAAATGAATGCAGCGGGTATTGCAGCAAGTTCAAGAACAAAAAGAAGAAGGTTATCAGGATTTGAACTACAAGCTAGAATTCCAAGAAAAAACCATATTTAAATAAAAAGCAACTCAAAAAATGAGTTAAGTGGGCAAAAGAACACATTAAATGGTCAAAAAATCAATGGAAGCAAGTAATCTGGAGCGATGAGACTAAAATATCGCTTTTTGGTAGTGATGGTAGAAAATACGTGAGACGTATAGTAGGTGAAGCGCTTCATCCTGATTGCATTGAAGCAACTATAAAAACAACAACAAATGTCCTATCTAGATCTCCTATCTAGATACAGATTTTAGCAGGAATTTTTCTTCTTTGATTTCCAAATTTTTCCGATGTTTTTATTCGTTGCAAGTTATGAATACTAATAGATTAAAAATGTCGTTCTTTTAATGATTTCATGAACGGAGGTGCGTCGGTAGACTGCAATGATTCTATTGGGAAGTTTTGGAGCACCCACTATACAGTTCGTACTTGGTTTTCTCAGATTTTCTTCTGCTTGGATCCATCAAGAGGTTATTTGGTGGCCTAAAGTTTAACTCTGACGGCGACTTCAAACGGGCCGACAGCGTGCTATAAGACATGGATTTTCAAACTCGTCCATCATTGGAACTAATGTATCAACATGAATAACAATGATATAGAAATGCAATAAATTTGTAATATTTTCATTTCTGTTCCATATTGTCATTCATTGCATTTTTTATTATCATTTTCAAAATTAAAGGCTTCACTTATTGATACCGTCTCATAATATAATAAAACACTTGGCCCTATGTTTAAATGTTAACTCTGTACGTTAAAGATAAACATAGATGACTACTTCGACAAAGGCACATAGAAAAATCTGAATGATAGAACGCCGCGACAGCATTATCGGGAACTAAATTTGAATACTAAGTGCCATCACCACCCGCAAATCCTCCCTTAAGAGGCATGTCTTTTTATTGGTAGAAGGTAGCCGTCTCAGGGCCTTTTTTTGTATCCATCGGACTGAGAGAATTAAACCACCATACCGGAAACTTCTCATCACCATATTTGAGGTGCCATCCAGAGGGATTTTGAAAAAGGTAAACTGTCTAAGCCAAAGGTCAAATGGGGATGCTAAATGACAACCCCACTTAGCAGAAAGACACAAAGGACATTTTACAATACTGAAAATCGGAAACCAACACAAATTCCAAAACACTCTGGAAGAATGCGCCAAATGTTCAGATAGAGCAACAATCACAAAATCGCATCAATATATCCAATATCAAAGCCATCCGCTTCTCCTGGAAATACTTAGTTAAACAAATATAACTACAATAGTAATAATGTTCTAGTAACACAATACTGATAGTTATAATAATATACAATAATATTATAATAATATGCAATAATAGTTATAATAATATACAATAACAGTTATAATAATATATTATAACTATTAGTGTATATATACTATTATTATAACTATCATACAATAATAGTTATATTCGAGTAGCACAATAATAATAGTTATAATAAAAGTAAAGGTAATCACAAACTACCATTCCAACCTGTCTTGAAAGCACAAGAAAAAAATCTGAATGACCAGACTTCTGAGATTAGCAGTAATTGAGTCCTAAAGGCCATCACCAGCCACTGCAAAACTCCCATAAAAGACACGTTCCGTCATCGGTAGGTGGTAACGAAAACCACATAATTTCTATACCCACCAGAATAGTGAGAATCAACCATCATATTGGAAGCTTCTCACCCTTATGTCTAAGGTGCCCTCTGGTGGATGAAAGGGAAGGTAAAGAGCACCATGTTAGAAAATTAAAATTTTGCAAACAGTTTACGTCACTTAATGAAACATGATGGAGTGTCTGTTGTCTCTGTCTTAGCGCCTATGGTCTATATCTTTGCTGTAATAGAGGGACAGCCGGCGTCCTGACATAGGGGTAGCGCGTCTTCCCCATTTTTGAGCGTCCCAGATTCGAGTTCTGGTTCGGGCGTGGTTTTTCTTTACCCCGTGTTCTATCTTTGAGGTGTGTGAAAGAGCCCCCCTGTAAAAAGGGATTGTATTTGCGAGTGTGTATGTCATCTTCATGTGAGCTAGAAGTCAGACTTCTG
The DNA here is from genome assembly GCA_026543865.1 of Argiope aurantia. Classification (NCBI taxonomy): domain Eukaryota; kingdom Metazoa; phylum Arthropoda; class Arachnida; order Araneae; family Araneidae; genus Argiope; species Argiope aurantia. Next base: position 71,466 of record JAPMOR010009233.1, read on the forward strand.
CCCTCTGGTGCTCAAGGGTTCTTATCCTAAGAAGCTACTGCATCCCCTTTCCGTGGTAACGTGGACACGACATCATCAACAGAAGGACAATAAACTAATAATACTATTACAATATTGAAAAAAAAAAACTCTTATACTCCCTATATACGGAAACAATCTAAATGTTTTAAATCCTTATAATCTAAGGTTTTAGAAAAAAAATAAGGATTTGGAAGTTCTGAAATTTCAAGTGTTAGAAAAAAAAAATCGAGAATTACACCGGCCTTATTGAACTACAATTCCTCCTGAGAAGACTTCAAGAGAAGATTTTTTTTTCTCACACTATCCACGTAATCGCAGAACAAGAATTTTTTTTTAAAAAAAAGAATAGAACATTTCAAACAAAGGGTAAAAAAAAAAAGAAGGAAATTTCTTGTTGATTTTTAGAATCTTTGGGGGTGCGTAATGGCTGTATCCATCAGGGCTGGATGCGTCGTTAGTGGAATCGCTAAGAAGAAGAGGGTCGATTTATATCAACGTGATCTGAATTCTTGGGTACTCACATTCTCCGGGGAATGTGGAAGGTCTGAAATGGCCCTTTATTTCTGCTGTTTTTTCAAGAATTCGTTCGTCTATAAATGTGACATCATTTTACGAGAACGAAAAGGAGAAAAAAACCCGGTTTCGAACGATATGAACATTTTATTTTGAAAATGATTTCTTTTGAAGTCGAGTTTTGATGTGCGGCAATTTTTCTCAAAAGATTTCATGCTGAACATTTCCGATTTTAAATGACTCCTGTGAGAATTTGTCTATGACAGTTTCAATTTTTTTCCCCCCGTTATTGTTTGGGATGTTCTTAAAATAATGAATTATTTAATTTGAATGATTGATTCTTGTTTCTAAAGTTAGTAAATCATTTGGGTATAGGATGTGTTAATGCTTAAAATTTCAGCATTTGCGTATAAAAAAATGTGCTAAGATATACGTTTACATTAAAATGTAGTATTTTTAGAAAATATGTTGGATATAATTTTATATAATAAAATTATATCCAATATATAATTGGATTTAGTTATAGTTGGATATAAAATTATTTGAATGTTGTCTTTGCGTTCATTCTTTGTGAAGTTATATTAATTTTTTTATAGCTTAATAATTTATATTTAATTCTAATGCATATTTTCATCTTTAAATTGTAGTTTCTCAAATTCTGAATTTTGGCAAATTCTTCAAAAATTCCATTCATAAATTGAAATTCAATTGTATTTTTGGTTCAAATTTCTAAGAATAATTTCTTAATAAGTTCCTGTTCGTTGCAAAATTACAGTCTCTACTTATCATTGCTTTAATTCTTCATAAAGTAAATAAATAAATAAATAAAAAAATTTAAAAAGTCTCATGTTGTTTATAATTTGCACCCCACTATTTAAAGATTGGAAAGAAATATGGTACATTTCATTGGTTTGGGAAATATATTTCTGGAAAACTGGGTAATATATTTCTTAAGTTATACGTACAATTTTAAATGAATGAAAATTCTAAATTCTTTTAATTTAAGTTTCTTTCATTTGAAAGGATTTTAAATTAGATAACTATTACATTTTTTTAAACCAATAAATAAATAAAGGCATGAATTTGGCATGAATTGCTTGCACCTAGCGGAAGAGTGACTTTAGTGTTCCTATTTCGAACACGGTACAAAATAGAAGGAAAAGTCAATAACTAAATTCGATTTAATACAAAAAGGAACCTGATGCGCACATGAAGGCTAAAAGCAATGCACTCAGAATTATATTTTTGTATGTTACTGATTTTAAAAATTGTGACATCATAAAAGTTTTAAAAAAGAAGAAAAAGCTCAAGTAATAGTAATATGTCATCAAAAGTTTTGCAAAGTTGGCTATTGGGATCGTTTTTTTTTTTTTTTTTTTAGCAAAAATCTTTTTCTTTTTTAATCTATGCCATGTGACATTTCAACCTTGGAGAAGGTTCACAAACAAATCATAAACTCTTGCCATAATTACAAAGAATATTACAAAAGAATCATTGAAAATAATGCAGCAAAATCTTTATAATAGAATAGTCGTGTTATTAATTTTTTTTCGTTCACCAGATAGCGCAACTGATGCAGAAATAATAATTTTAGTGCTCTACCTTGATTTGCAAAGAAATGTACCTATATTCCATGAATTCCTATCTATTCCAATCTTTTTCAATAATTGGCAGATTGACTCAAATATCAATAGCTCAAATAAATTATCGGAGTTTTTAAACTGTGTTTAAAAAATCTATAATTTTTTTTCACAATTTTTTTAAAAAATACTTTTAAATAATTTTATACTAGAATTATTGGATCAAGTTGTCAAGTTGTCTTGGCCCTCAGTTAAATAATTTATTTCAGTTACTTATAATATTTATCACCTAAAAAAAATCTTATACTGAAATTATAATAAAATCAAAACTTTTTAGGTAGATTTCTTACAGGAAAATTATCTATTGTAATGGTTCTCATGAACGAACTTGGGGAAAATTTCAGCAGATCTTCACTTATTATGATCCCTAAAACCTTAACCCCCCCCCCTACTTCCCGTTCAAAAGTTTACAATATTTATTAAATATGCGTGTAACGCTTTGCCCATGTTATTTTCTTAACACGATAATCAGAGTAATTTTTTAATTTTTATTGGATTATAAACGACCCGACATACACTGCAAGGATAATAAAATCCTGGTTGAGTTCGTAGATGAGCCATACAACCCAAAATGGGAGGAAATGATGGTGGTAGTGGGAAGTTTAATCTTTCAATAGCTTTCTTATGACTGAAGTTTTAAAAAAAGCTTTCTCGCATATTCTCTAATACACTTGTCAAGATAGAGAACGCCTTGCACGGCAATGGTGTACAATAGTTACGAAATATTAACTTTTGGCGTGAATTTAGCATTTTTCCTGGATCTATCGTGTCATCCTTGGCGAGTTTTTATGGTGATTAATCTCCGACATAGAGTGAATAGTACCGAAAATCGAATTTGTGCTATAGACACGTTTTTTTTCTCAATCGATTCAAACAAAGATTTGACACGAAATTGCATTTGTAGTTACAAAATCACATACCTTATTTGATTCAAGTCATTGTGGTTTTTAATCATTGCGTTAACATGTTTCTGAAAGTACAGAGCAGCAGAAAGTTAACCACTTATAGGAGTTGGCTCAAACTTTGGTGGGTGTCTACACTACAGCTGTTCAAATTGTGTCCTAATCTTATCCATCTAGCTCTCTTGGTTTTGTAGTTATCGTGTTAACTTATAGTCGAACTGCGGGACAGGCAGACTTCCTCTGAACAGATTTTACACAGAATTTTATAGAAATCTGCAAATCTACTGTAAAGACTGTGTATCAACTTTCAACCACCTAGCTGAAAAAGATTTTGAGTTACCATTGTCACAGACAGGAAGAACATTTTTCAAAAATTCGTCAAAATCTCAAGTACAAATTTTTTGACGATTTCTATACTTTTTCTATACTAAGTATACGAGAAAGTAATTATAAAGTAAACGTGTTTTAGTTATTTTGAATCCATTTTACTCTAATTTTAGAAGCAGGGGTGTGCTTATTTGGCTTTTATTTCACGTTCTAAAATAAGTGCACTTTTTTTTCTTTTGTTTTGTAAGTTGAAATGAAGTTGGGCCCAGAAACTTACACTGTCTATGATTCCCTGCTGCATTTAATCTAGCATTTCTGACTTGGTAGGAGAGACATCAACAAAAGCAAGTATTTGCAGACTTCTATTTCAGAGGGAGCTACGAGGAAGAAAGCTCATCTCTTCCTCCTCGCAATTCATCAGGGTCTTGCAAGTCAACGATCCGAGCACGGACGCAGCTGTGAAATTCTGAAGAGCTATTGATCGGTACCCACAGAGACCAAACAAACATAGCAACAAAATTAATATATCTTGCGTCGCATTGTTTTTTTTTTTTTCATACAGTAAATCCTACATGAAATGTAATTGTGGAGAACAGGATAATCATCAAATTTAGAGTGTCCAAATTCGAGAGGAAAGTAAAGAGTGAAATAACTGTGAAAATATATATCATAATAAGAATTCATTTTAAAAAAATTGCAAAATCTTTTGCCAACAATTTATTATTTTTTAAAGTCATTCTTGTATGTACAGAATATAAAGAAATGATATTGTTGTAGTCAACAAATTTGTTTTCGATATTTCGAAGAATATTTTTTTAGACCCTGTGAATCTTGAAAACCCCTTTTCCAATAATGGCTGTCGGTTTGTCTTTCTATAAACTTGATGATTTTTAATTTCAACTTTCTAAATTAGTGATTCTCAACCGATGTTTGAGGCGACGGTGACCGGATGGTAAAGTCTCGGCTGCGAAACCGGGTGGTTTAAGGTTCGAAACTTGTTCCTGCCGAAGAGCAGTCGTGTAAGCCGGTATGGTGCACTTAAGTCTGTCGAGGCCAAACGTACTGCCACTGTGGTGTGGAATTTCGAGAGGGGGTGCCAGCTCAGGCGGTCTCGTTATCTGACCATGGTTCGACATTACGAGGTTCGCCCCGAATTAGCCCTAATGTTGCTGTAAAATGGGACGTTAACATAACTAAACTAAAATAACCTAATTGATGTTACGTTGACCACAAATGGGCTGTGAGAGTGTTGGGAGTGGATCGCGGGATAGTCCTACAGCACATATAAAAAACCTATAACAGATAAATGCACAATAAAATTGCATCTGAATAATCATTTTGGCATTCTGATTTTCAAGGGGAGATCCTCGGATCCTTTTCTATACCTCCTAGAAATTTCATCCTATAAGCCGAAGAAGGAGAGGGGATAATTCTCATATAGTTCAGTTTTTGGCTCAGTGGTCTGTAGATTTCTACGGATTGGGAACCACTGTTCTAAATGAGTGAATTTAGTAAGCATTTTTAACACAAAAGCTGCAAGCACTGCATTAGAATTTTGACACTATCCGCCGAAGAGAAATCAGCCTTTCTGTTCATCTATGTGAATAAAAGCCCCCAAAAATATAAAATAGCAACGAGCTAAATGAATGAAATCTAGAAATATAGTCGTATCATTAGAATTGTCGATCTGCTGTCTATATGCCTGTTCATACGTACTTGAACATTATTCAAAAACGCAGTGAACTGGATAAATAAATTTTGGTTTATGACTTTTGAACAAATATTTTTGGACTATATTAAATATTTAACCAATCAGTCAACAAAGAAGAAAGAGCATGTTCGGCTCTATTTACTATATTTCGGATTAAAACAAAAAATGCATCATAATTCTGCAAACTCAAAAAAAGTTTAACTGAAATTCGAAAACATAGAATAGAAAATTGAATTCAGAAAAATCGGAAAGAGAACACTCCCTCTCACCGTTTTTATTTTTACAAATTTCATTTTTAGATACATAATTAACGACTTCTTATTTTTCAGAATCATTGTTCATTCGTAACTTCAGTGGGAAAAAAGTAAATTGCATTGTATGATTCACTTTTAAAAAATATATATATTTATTCATAAAATTTCTATATATCACTTCTTTCTTGTACCGAATTTTAAACCTTTTTTGGTAGATTATAGTGCAATCAGATAACGCTCTCTATCTTTTTATGAAGCCGTAAAACAACAGTAACATTAATAAAAACTTTCGAAACTTTCCCTCATATTCCTTATGCTATCCCCCTTACTTTGCATAAAAACTGGGAGCCTTCAGAAAGGTAGTAAACGGCATGAGTGAACAGATTTCAATTTTCAGAGTCATGCGCGTAAAAATAGTATGCTTAGTAATATAATGAAGAAAAGCGAATAATAAACCTTTTTTTGACTGATTTTAAAAAAATTACAAAAGATTTCAATTTTAATAACAAAATAACATACTTAATTTCATCCATCTAGTTTGTTGCTTTCTTGAATTATCACATTTACATGTAAGCAAATAAATAGGACTGTAAACAGCCAACTTAATAAAGATTTGATTCAAAATTTGATACAGATTTATATTTTATATAACAAAAACATGCAACCAAATTTCAACCATTTAGCTATTAGCGTTTTGCTATTATCGAGTTCGCTTGCACTCAGGCAGACCGACAGAGAAACTTCCTGCGAATGCAACTCATTCAAAATTGGAAAGAGATCTATAGTTTAGTTTAGTTCAGTTATATTAACGTCCCGTTGTAAAGCGACACTAGGGCTATTTTGGGACGGACCTCGTAATTTTGTACCACGGTCAGATGACGAGGATGATAACTGAGCTGGCACCCCCCTCTCCACACTAGCGGGAGGACGTTTGGCATGACGGATTTAACGTGCAACAGACCCCCTTACACGACGGTTCTTTGGTGGAATTGGGTCTCGAACCTGAAACCCTACCACCAGGCCACCGCGGCCTCTGAAAGAGATCTATAAATTCGATGTAAAGACTTTGTGGACTTTATATCTAAATATCACATGTCAATCATCTGAAAGTGTTTTTGAGTTATATATGTGTTAATGTATTTTTCAATCTTAGAAAAATCTTCAACGTGGAGATATGAACGTGGTAATGAAAGGAACTTTATAGAATCTGGTATGAATTATAGCAGCCAAATTGTAGAAATTTATCAAATTTTGAATGAAATTCCAAAATTTATTGGTCTGCCAAATTGAATATAAATGATAACTGAAAAATACATTGAATTATTCAAAATGAAATTTGGTGCTCGGCCTGTGACCAAAATGAAAAGTCTGCGTCACATTTGTGTTTAAATTGTGTGATAAAATTATGGATGATTTTAAAAAAATATATGATAAAATATTTATATAAATGATTTTTTTTCATAAAATTGATTTATGAAAACCTATGAAGCAAAATTATATCAATTTTTAATTGATATAATTGAGGATTGATAGTCAAAGATATTTTGAAAATTGTTATACATGCTAAAAATAGATATGGAGTAAAAAAAAAACTTTTCTAATTTAGTACTTTATCAAATAATTTGTATAAAACTATTCAAATAATTAAGAAATATATCCTCTAGTTCTTGAAATAATACGTTGCATTTTTATCCAATATATTGGTATTCAATGGCAAATAAATAACATGACATTTGAAGTATTAAAGCATTTGCTAAATCTTTTTAAATGAGCAAATTGCTTATTCTTGTTCCAGACACTATAGAACATATTAGGCAATTATTATACCAAATTTGAACAAAAATATGTATTAGATTTTAATTTATAAGGTTTTCCGAAAGTCAACTAAATAAAAATCTAGAAATGAAGAAAATATTATTAAATGATATTTTCTCTATTTCTAGATCTTTAAAAGATGAAAATATCGTTAAAACATGCATTGTGCAAATATAAAAATGAATGAATGTAACTTTTGCAAAATTTGACATAGTTACAAAACACGAAATTGTTATAAAGAAAGCTCTTGAATATAAAATTCAATATCTCTTCAAAAATCGATTTTTTTTAACGTAATTAGGAAATTAATATACCCTAACTGTTTATTTGTTTTTCTTTATATTAGTTAGAAAATGCCAAACGTACCACATCGTGTTACTACAAGAGAGAGTTGGGGAGGGGGAGAGACTTTCAGTTTATTTGCTTTTAATTCTAAATTCTTAGATTATTAAAAGCTTAACAAAAAATTGTTGATCAAAAGTGCTTCCGATTTGGACAGGCACTTCCTAATGTAGACTACTCTCGGTAATAAAACTCTCAGTCGCATTAATAAACATTATCACAGTCGATAGACATAGACAGTGGGCAGTTGTCACGGATTCCTCTAATGTCTGTTTCCCTCCTCACCCCCCCCCCTCCCGTCTCCGAAGCAGCAGCTGTATGCTCAGATTAACTTTCTCAGGGGGTTCGTCTGAGACAAAGGCGACCTCCCAGGGGGCGAGAAGGACCGACAGAAGGTCAGAAATCGAAGACACCGGATCGGAGGTGAAGGGGGGGAGGAAGAAAGAAATCCAATCAAGCGTGCCTGCCCCTAATGCTGCCTAGCGTCCTGAAATTCGTTTATGTTTGGGGATATCAAAACTCTGACATAAGATGTTATTCAAGTTTTATGAGCAGTTTATTATATAAAGTTTCTTAAAAGATTGTGTGTCTATGACCCTTTTTTGGATAGCAAAATCTTTCGCAGTTGCTAATTTAATAATTTTAAAAAATCATGTTATCCTTAAAGAGGATGATAAGAAAGTAAAAAAATTATTTATTATATTCAAAACGTTTCATGAAATTCAATGAACAATTCAGTCGCTGGAACTTAATTTACTTATGGCAATTCTAAGTCAATTCGGCAATTCTAAATCAAATGTTCTGCTTTGTAGAGCGCCAACAGGAATATATACACAGAGCGGTAGACACATTCTCTTTTATTATTAATTATAATACAGATGAATAAGGGTAAGAGTTAAGGATAATTTTTAGAAAATAGCTTTAGCTAAAACTACATTTTCGTAGTAATCCTTTTTGTAGAAGACCAGTTGTCACTAAGATTTATTTATTATTTTACGAAAATTAAGCAAATATTTTAAATATATACTTTAAAATATTTTTTACCTACATTCATGTTTGGAAGTGCTGTGATATCTCTTAACATTTTATGCAAAATGCAAAATGTTTTAATAAGTAATAAATTGCACACATCACAGGTGCACATATATAAAAGATATAAAGTTATTTCAGCATTAAATGGGCCGTTTGTTAACCGTTTTCTGAGGCCATATTCCACGAAACACATCACACACACATCGTATTACCACATAACACCACTCATCCTCACGTCACTCCATCACATCTTCTCTCGTTCTAGTCTTTTATTTTTTATTTGAGTTCGTACAATAGAGAGCGCTAGTCAGTACAGTGCATATGATATTATAAACATTTCTAACTGATATATAAAATTTAAAATTTTAATACCAATAATGTTTTTCAAATTTCTTATGAAACGGGTCATGAACTCATATGCGGTACGAGGGAATTCAGCGTTTCTATAAAATCCCTTTGAAATCTACAAATAATAAAGAGAAAGTGTATATACTGGCGCTCTAAAAGGTAGAACCGTTTCATGTAGAATGATCAAATTTTGTATAAATACACAACTTATGAGCTTAACTTCCTCATATTTTTCCGTGAGCTGAATTAAAATTACATTTTATTTCAAATTCGGATTGAATTTTTAAAAAGTCTTAAATATCCTATGTTAGATGGCAGCCGTTGGCAAATCTTCTATTATAATGCTTATAAAATTTAATGCTTAATTCAGTTTAGCAAAAATTTGTGGATAGGTAAACCCTTGGTTCACGGCGTCTCAGTTAATATCTAAAAAGTTTTAATGAAATCATCTGAAGATGCTTTGCCTGGATCATCTGAAGAACCCTGTTCATTGATGAATCAATGCTACTATGCAACTTTTGCCATTACTAAAGAAAGCATATTAATAAGATCATGTATAAAAGCCTCTCTTGGGATCATGTCACACAGTTTAAAGAATCCTTATTTTATTGTATGTAGACTTTATTTATTAATTTGTGCTTAGGTATTTGTGAATAGGCCTTATTTATGGTTAGAAGGTAAAAAATCGCCATGAAAAGTGCGATGCATTATGACGCTATATTAATTATCGTGCAAATTATTCTTGTGAATTAAAATTCTTAATGCGTAATTAGAATTTTGGAAAATTGTTTAAAAAGGCAATCTCAATTAATAATTCTACATTTCTTAACGATTAATTTCCTCCTTTTGTTGTATTTTATCTACATGAAACCTCTTGTGCATTACTTGATAATCGTGATGTTCAGAGTGCCAATATATGCACATTTCCCTTTATTATTTGTAGAGATTTCATAGAGATTTTATAGAAACAGTGAATTCCCTCGTACCGCATATGATATCATGACTCGTGTTTCAAGAAATTTTGCATTTAAAAAACAAAAAATTTAAAATATTCACAGCAGAATTTTAAATTTTATTAACCAGTAAGAAACTTTTATAACATTTATATAAACTTATAAACTCTATCATTAATTTTTTAAAAAAAATTTCATACGTTTTGCCATTGCAATTATGCCATTTGATGTTAAAATTAGTCTTGTTTTAACTTGGGAGCTATGGACCAAAAACGTGAATGGCGAATATATAAATCAATGCACAATTTAGAAAAAGTTATTTTTCCTTTCAGCTGAAACTTTTTGCCAAGAATGAACTGCACTATTTCGAATCGCACAGTTTCAATTCCCAAATGAATCCGACGAAAGATTTAAACACCCATTTCAGGGGATAAAGCACATTATATAAGAATACATACTGTTATTAGTCCAAGTGTCAAAACACGTGCGGGCGGGTTCAACAATGGCAATTCTGGCCACTCGGGGATAATATTCGGCCGATGTCCATTATGTTTCGAACATTTCCACAATACAATAAAATAAAATTAGGGTGGAAATCAGAATGAGGAAGGAGAACTTTGGTACCCAAATATGATTTGTGAATGACACATTTGTGATTACGGTTCGGACAGAATGCTATTAGGTCGTAAAACCTAATAGTAAAAGGACGAGATCACGTATTATTCAATTGTCTTCCAACAGGTGTTTCCTCACATTTTCGTCACAGTTCAGAATATCTTTTGGGAAATACGACCCGTTTGGGGAAACTTCAAATAAAGAATCTTTTTTTAAATATTTCACACGAAATAAAAGTTTTTTTCTGCGTATCGCAAGCAGTGGGAATTAATAATGATTATATATATATATATATATATATATATATATATATATATATATATATAGAATGTAAAACATATATTTTAAAGATTCAGTGACCGAAGAGGGAGAGAAGACACTTTGAATTTTTAAACTTCAATTTATTCCATACAGGGAGGCATAATTTATATACAAGAAGAGCGAATTAAACACGTCCGTTCACAGTGCAGCAAAAGAGCGAAAAAAGCCAATGAAATATTTATCCCCATGATAATATACTGTGAGATTTTGAAAGGGATTTCTTTACACCTGTCGATTTAGGTAAGGGAATTATAGGGATCTTTTAAAAGAATGTGTTAAATCGACAAATTTTTATCCCCTCACTCGGAGTGTGGAAACTTGTAGATGTCAGTGATTTTACAGAGCTTCTGCTGCATTAATTAAACAAAAAAGGAGGAATTGTGTCAGGAAATAAGAGAACATTTTAGAATGAAGTTAATATGGGATGAGTTAAGATAAAATTTTGGAAATTAATTAGGAAATTTTTTTAATTAAATTTTAAAATATCATTACATATTTATATATATAACACTAACGCATGTGACATAGAAATCCTCTTATTACATATTGTAGAATGACAATAATTAAATCACTAATTGAAAGGTTAATCAATTAATTGCTGAAAATTTTTTAAGTCCCTCAAGTGAGGCTTTTTAGTCAAACGATGGGGCATATACACGGTGAACGCAATACAATTGATTTCATAGTAAATTTTTCTTTCAAAAATTCATAATAAAGGGAATAAGATTTAATTTTTATTAGATAAAAAAAACTGCACATCGATTGTGCCAAAATGATTTAGATTGATGTGCATACACGTCGAATGCACTTAACTGGTTAAATTGCTTCACAGAACATTTTTACAGCTCTACGTAATTCAATGTTTCGATAATGAAGCTGCAAAATATGAGGAATGCTCTGAATAGGATTTCCCAAAAAACATCTCTTCACTCTGAGGAAAATAGATGTAATAGAAAATTAAGAAACAACAACAACAACAAAAATTTAATAGAGCCCGAAAAAATGCTTAATTATTGCCCGAGGAGTAATTGCTATGACTTACCTATGGAAATGGAAGACCATATTTTCTAAAACTATAATTTCACTGACATAATTTTTGTCTTATTTTAAAAATCAAAGAAATTACCTTTTTAATGATATCAATTTCACTCCTGTACTACGTTTATTTTTTTATTTTTAATAACTTTTAAATGCAATGCGTAATTTGTATCAATTAATTTTTAATGAATCAAAATTGAAAATATAATATACAATTAAACATCGAATGTTTTGCCAATGTTAAAATTAAAATTTAAATAAAAAATGCTTTCTTTGAGCATTGATTCCTAGGTAGGAATTTCACTTCTGCTTTATTTCGTATTATGAAGTATAATGAATAATTTACACGCGTTATTTATTTATTTTTGATTTAGTCAATAAAATTCATGTTTTTTGGTCATATCGAAAAACAAGGTGAAATTTGACATATATCTATCTATATAATATACATTTCATATTAATATTAACAGGTTAAAATGTCAATATCCTGTTCGAATAAGCTGGTCGCCAAAGGTTGCTGTATATAGAAATCGATTTGGGTTTCACTTAAGTATTAGCAGTTTTGATCTTATATATATATATCAATCTTTAACTTAGAATACAATTCACTTTTAGAAATAAGACATAAACATTTTTTTATACTCTTCTTCTGCACCCCAAAATATGTATGATAATGGTATTTAGACTTGAATGCCTTATTAAGCATGATACATCATGGAGAAATCATTCAAAACGTTCTACAAAGTTGACTTTTAGACCTTGAGTAACAAATTAGCAGTTAGTATTTCCTTTAGCAGCATACTAAGAAAAGAACTTATTAACTTAATTATTAAAATTTTAATAAATCTATTAATTTTATTTTAAATTTTTTTATTAATTTCAAATTAATAGAAATATTAACATAATAAAAATATTAACATTTCATATTAATAGAAATGTTAACATAAATTATAACTTTTCCTGTCCAATTTTTTTTTCTTTAATTTTAATAAATTTTTAAAATTCAAGTAGCAACCTGTAACAAATAGAAATTACTAGAATATAAAAAACAGGATATTAACTTTTCAAATGCTGCGCAAATAAAAACACTGGATTAAAAAAGAAATATACGTTGTTTATTTGTTACTTGAGCTACGAGCTCTCCAAGCAACATATTTTTCAAAATCTTTAGAACTACAAAAAAATAAAATTAATTATTCTAAACATTTTTTGTGCATCAAACGATATTTTACATGTTGCCAATTTTTTATAAGAACAAACAATCAAATTGATATAGCAGACGATAAAAAATATAAATAAATATCACTTGAA
>JAPMOR010009242.1:0-31316 GCA_026543865.1 Argiope aurantia
ATGGTAAATGTGAAAATGTGTTAATGGTAAATGTGAAAATGTGTTAAGGGTAAATGAAATTGTTGAAGAATTTTTCACAAGAAGACCCAAACTGTGAAAAACAAAGTAGATGTGTTTAGCGTTTCTGCGTATTTAGCGAAGTTTCAGTACAGGAGGAGCATCGCCAATTTTCGTCGCCAATTAATTTTAATCACTTTGAGGTACAGCCAATCACTCAGAATGCTCTATCATTGCTCCAGTTTAATTTAAAATAATATGATAAAATTAATATGATACCGCTAAAAAATAATTTTTTAATGATAAGATGCAGTTCATCAAAATTGATTGACATGACTACATTATTTTTATTAATACCTTTTTGTTGATAGTGAGCAATTATTTCAATGCTATTAACATTATGTCGGATACTTCTGGTCAAGTACATCTTATTAAGATTAGGAAAAAGAAGTAAATTCAGTTTTTATTTTTGAACATTTTATATACCATTGTTTTCTAATGTTTACATATATATCACTCTAAAACCATAATTTTTTTTAAAAAAATTTGGAATTGTTTTTTTACTTCCTCATAATTTTAAAATTAGAATTTAGTAACTACGTTTAGTAAGTTATTTCAGTGATTAAAAATTAATTTTCGTAGTTCATGCAATAATGAAATAGTTTCAATTTACTTTTTGTAATGAATGTATTAATAATTCTTTATTACTAGTAAGAAACCATCATCCGATCTCGCATCTACATCTTGAGAGAGGGATGCGAGATCGGATGATGGTTTACTCCCTAATGAATCATAGCATAAATATTGAAGGACTGAGAGTAGAGTAAGCAATAGGTGTAGCCCCTAGTATATTGAGAAGTATCTTTTCGAGTAAATGTGTAATAAAATTTCAAACGACATTTTTGCAAGTACTGCAAGTTATATAAAAAGCATTTTAAATGCAGTCGATTAATTTTTAATTTTCTTTGTAATTTTTTAAATAACTGAAAAATAAATATACTATTTGCTTCATAGGGAAGGAAGGTTTAAACTGGTAAATAAGTGAGGAAATTGAAAAAGTAAAACCAAAGAAATTTAAATGATAAAAATAGGAACTATAATAAACATACATATTTTAAAAACCAAAACCATAGGAGTCAACTTAATGAAGAACATAATAAAAATATATTAATTACATTAAAAATTTCATATCATTTGATGAAATATTTCTTTGTCTTGTGTTTCCAACGTTTTACTAAATAATAAATATAAATATAGTCTTTCTCTGCGGTAACAAATGTATTAGTAAGGTTTATGTTGAATCTCAATTATGCCTCTAAATTTCAACGAAAACAGTCCCATGAGTAAAGTCTATTTTTTAATATTGACTTTGTATTATAAATACCATTATCCATATTTCCCATACTTTTAAAGGTGATAAGGTGAAAATATAAGGTGAAAAATTAATAAATGAATTGCATGTAACTTGACTATTATAGTATTGTAGAAAAGGCTGTGAAAGTAATTAAACCATTCTGTTAAAAAGAGAAAAACCTTGATGCAAAAATAAGAAGGATTTAAAATTCATTTATAAGACAAGTTAATAAAAGAATTTAAGTGAGAAACTTTTATTCATTATTTCTCTAAGAAAAAGTATTTCTCAATTGAAAAAAAAATTTCACTGTTTTTCATATTTTCCAGGGATTTGGAAGAACTTACTAAAGAAACTTTTAAAAAAAACAGCTGTTTTGAACGGATAAACACACACACACCTTTAAAAAAGTACATTGGAACTTTAATTATATTCCAGATTAAGCCAGTAAAGTAAAACTTTGGAAGAAGTGTAATTTGTTCCTTCTGGCGTGAAATTTGAAACAAATTCCAAGAAAGACACTTTCTTCAAAATGAGTAAAGTAATGCTACTTGAAATCTTTTTTTCTTCAATTTCATTTATTTTCTAAAATTCCTTTTATGTCTAGATTCCCAATTTTTTTTATTCCCAAAAGAAAATGGAACAAACGGCTTTGAAAATAAAGCTCTTTATTCTGCATCCCAAGCCGGGAGTGAATAAAGGAAAATTTTCTTAAGAATCGGGAAAGTCCTACATTTCTTTTGTTTTGATATGCGCTTTTTTATTTTGCTATTCAGATCAAGGAAATAATTATAATAACATTAAATAATCAATAAAATTAAGAACATTCATATTGTGACTGATTTAATGAAGGGTTTGTTTAATAAAATATGAAATAGTTCTCATATACTATCAAAGTCGCTTTTCATTATTTTGCTTTATATTAATGACTAAGGAATTAAAATTAAGGGATTGAAAATAAAGGAAATGTGCATTTTAGTAAGTTTATTCAATTCATTTATTTCAAAGAACAATAATATAAATTATGAGAAAATTTTAATTTGCAAAAAATAACTGCAACATTCATTACTTAAAAGGATCTTAATGAATGCGAAAAAAGGCAGATTAAAAAAAGACCACATTTTTCACATATTCACTTTTTTAGTTATTAATTTGTAATAAACAGCAGAATCATTTTTATTTCACCCATGAATCTAAATCACCATTTTACATAAAACCCTCTACATTTTATATAAAAATGATTAAAGGGAGAAATGCATGAAGATTTTCAGATTTTTTGGGAAATTTGCCATGAAGGATTTAAAATTATATCTATAATTTTAACTCTTTTGTCATCCTTTAATTTAAACCTGGAATCTAATGGATTGCAAGATTCAGTCATTAAAAAAAGTAAGAAATTATTTTAGAAATTTACAAAATACTGTCTGCAATTATCACGGTAAATTATTACGGTATGCAAGATTTATAAAATCATTGGGTTATATATAAAAATAAAGATAAATGTTTATATATATATTATATTGTTTTCTGATAATTGCAGTGAATTATATTTATTTAAAGTGGCCTATTTCTTAATTGCAGGTAGCATGATGTATATAAAAGACTATAAGATTAGCCGCTGAATGCAAATCTAATCGAGATTGTAAAATGCATAGCTTGCCGTATGTGCCAGCGAATTGGATGGTTGGGAATTATCTGCTAGTAAAAACTCCTCTCAGCAAGCTAGAAGGTAAAAGTAGATTCCTTTCCAACTAAGTTATAATTTTCAAATTCTTTCCATTTTAGACAAAACTTTATGAGATAAACAGTCAAAATTAGGGCTTGAAAATCTTTTAGTTCACAACTTCTAAGATATTGAAATTATCGAAAAAATTTAAATCTAAAAAGTTGTTTGTATTAACGAGTTGCTAATTTGGCTAATATAATTTATTTTTCTATCTTCAACGTTAATAAAGTTATAGCGAAAGGAAAATTTCAACCTCCCACACTTTCGCAGTTCGATTTCTTTGCTTGTTTTCTTTATAATAATTATACTTATCTTAAATTTTTATACCTTTTTGATATATCTAAATATTTTAAGTAATTTGCCATACAAAGTCTCTTCACCCAACTCTTAATTCCATTTCATGTTTCATATTTTTTTCTGCTATCACACTATCAACCATTGATTTTATTCTTTATAACTTCATTTCCAAAATTTTCATCATCATTTTAAAATTTCGTGGTTTTTATCACTAGTACCCTTTTCAAGTGTAGGTCTGACACAGGTTAACAAAAGCTACTTAATGCACTATTAAACTCAATACTTACATTCTACAATGACAGTTTATACATGATATTTTTAATATTTGAATGTGTTGATGATATATTAAAATTTTGCTTATTGCGAAGAAATGTCGTTAGTTAATTTTAGCCCTTCAATCTTAGAGGCAAGACCAGAACGTATTATCTATTCACTTAGCATGTATGTTCTTACTAGCCGCCTTTGGCGTCCAGCCGGTTCCCCAATCTTAATTCTAGTTAAAATATTAATAATTAAATATTTTATGTAAATCCTATTTTAATAGCTTCTTCATCAAAATATTTTAAAGCTTCAAATTTTGGTAGTCATATAATTCACTCATAATATTATAAAGGCCTTCAGCCGTAACGTGATATGTATCTCTCTAATTTTCTGTTAGCTCCAGTAGAATTTATAATTTAAGTTAAAGTGGAAATGATTAAAGTGCAATTATTATCAGAATATTTTTTTTAACTGAAACGAAGCATTTTTTTTTTAAATATGCTGAAAACAGAGTCGCTGAGTATTTAAACCTTATGGGCACTAAAGAATATCTTTCTTAATTTATATAATATCTCAAGAACTTGTGAACAAAATTTTCTCGGATTCATCATGAACAGATCGATTAATTAACAATGTTTAGTTTTAAATGCATCAAACACTAAGAAAATAAACAGAAGCGTTTAAAATAATCAGTCGAAAACTTGTTAAAAAAACTACTTAAAAAACAATGTATTTAAAACTATAAGCATATACAAAAAATATATAAATAACATAAATACAATTTAATTACAAAAGCACAGAACTAAACTAAAAATAATTTAAATCGAGTTAGAATCCTATGAAAATAGTTCTCAACAATCAGAACACAATGAATATGCGTGAATTTTCAACGCTAGTTATGGTAACGCAAATGAATGAATTTTTCTACGCCAGTTGGGGTAACGATATGCAGATTAGAAATTTTTAATTTCCTTTATTCTGTTTTATTTTAATTCAAAATTACTTCAGAATGAATCTGAAAGATGGATTAATTAATAATATTTAATTTTAAATGCATCAAACATTAAGAAAATAAACAGAATCATATGAAATAATCGGCTGAAAAATGTTAACCCTAGCCTCATTAGTGTGGGGAAAAAAACTGAAGCCTTCTCATTTGGCGGTGGGGAAAATGGAAGAATGTTTTGGCGCGAAAGTTAGTTTTTAATTAATAATTAAAATTCTAATTAAAAATTCAAAAAAAGGAACCCCAGGTGCACATTCCAGCACTGTGCCAGCAAACCCGTGGAGGCCATGTGCCCTTTGTGCTTATTTAATACATAACCCTTTTACATAACCGTAGCATAACCACACATAACCATAAAACATAACCCCAGTATATTTTACGATTGAATAAAATATAAAAATTTAAAGGAAAAGAAAAACATTTTTTTTTATTTAATTCAAATCTCTCTTTGACAAATTGTTCTATAGCGTAACGTTCCATTTTTACTAATCCTATACTATCAGCTGTCAAATGTTTTTTAATAGAATTTCCAACACTTCACAACAAGAATTCAGCAATTCTTCTCTTGCGTTAATTTTGGGATATTCTTTATACATGTATTTCTCTTAAATTCAAAGTGCCTACCTAAATAGCATTTTTACTCGAAAATGTACGGATGGTAAATTAGAAAATGTGCGGCATTAGGAGCGTAAAATATATACCATATCTTTCAACTAAGTATAATTGACTTAAAGAGTAATTTCAGTAAATTATTCAAAAAATAGATCATTACAAATGTTTTGAAATATTTTAAAAATAAAATTAAAATGTGTAAAAATACAAAAAAATTGGTTTAAATGGACTAAGAATTTCCTCCAATAATTTGTTAAATTGTGTGAAAGAAGTTACTTTAACCATTTTGATATAAGTGAAATCAATAAATAAAGTGCAGCGACATCGTAGGTTTTCAAATAGAACATAATTTTTCAAATAGTTGAATGAGGATATAGCCTTTAAAACCTTAACCGTAATCATCCCGTTGCTATTTCGAGTTGTAGAAAACTTCGGATGAATAGGCTTAATAACTTATAATCAGTACTCGCGTTCACTTCAGCTATTTATATCCCCATGTTCAGATTGCTAACTGTCTGGCAATCAGGAATCAATACGAAACACTTTACATTGTAAGCATCTAATTGAAAATTATACAATGAGATCAGACATACGGATTACCTTACAACCCGTTTACGAGTATTGTTAATATTTGCCCATGCGTTTAGTATACACAGATATTACAAGTGTGTAGAAAGGTTATTGTATGAGATACAAACAGAAGATCACAAGACAGGGGAAACCGGCGGGTATTGAATCTTATCTCTAAATTCACATTCAAGGGGACTGATTCCAAATGTCTTGTGTGATTGATTGTTAAATAGCTGTATTGGGCAGCATGCCTCCCAGTCATGCATAGGGAAAGTTTTTTCAATACATTATAAAAGGGGTTTTTTAAAATAAAAAAAAGAAAATTCGATATTCTTGATTTTGTGTCTTCAGATAAAGCAATAAAATACATTCTCTTCATGAATAAAAACATACTGTCTCAGAGATGATTTCCGATTTCCTTAAGATTAAGGATATCTGTAGCAGAAAAGATCAGGGAGGATTTTCAAAAATAAGTAATATTCAAAACGACATATTTCTAAAAGAAAAAATTATTAGAGAAGAAAACTGTGAATACTATCTTAATTTTTCATTTTGATGATGATAGATGATTCCATTGCTTTTTTTTTTGTCATGCTATGAATTCCCATAGTTTAGTTATAGTAACGTCCCGTTTCAAAGTAACACTAGGCTATTTTGGGACGGACCTCATAATTTTGAACCGCGGTTAGATGATGAGGACGACACCTGAACTGGCACCTCCTCTCCAAACTTTCACAACACACCAGCGGGAAAACACTTTGCCCCAACGGATTTAACGTACATCAGACCAGCTTACGCAACGGTTCTTCGGTGGAATCGGGTTGCGAACTTGAAGCCATCCAGTTCCAAAGCATAGACATGACCCTACGTGTTCTCACGGTTTGTTTATTAATTATCAGGATTGCGGAGAACTTTTGGAAAATTTAAGAAAGATTGGAAATTCGTCAAGATTGACACGTTTAAATCTTTATTTATTTAAAGTAACCCCACTACAAAGATGACTCCAGTTAAAGTATATGAACCAAAAACACGCAGAGAAAATATTTCACAAATTAGCAACAGAGAATGCAAAATTGCAAAGTTCAATATTATATTCCCCAGAGATCCTGAAGAATTAATACAGCGATATTCTGCTAATATAATTAAATTTAGAATATCATTCGAAAAACACTCCCATTCCTTAAAGTTCTGAAAAACACAGCAAAATCTACAGAGCTAAGTGCATCATTACAATTCATCGAATCAATGATAACCTTAAAAGAAGAAAATAACAAGTGAAAAATCTTATTTGAAACACAAACTAGGCCAATTAAACAAATTGTCACATATTTGGACTTAGCGTAGATAAACCGTGTGTTAACTAAAATCAAAGATAACATTCGTTAATTTCAATTCGAGATTTTATTCAAGGAACAAAACCTTACATTTATTTTTATCGACAAGACGAAATAACTCGTGTCTTCCGAATTGAGAAAGATACAGAAATTTAATGGCATTCTAAAACAAAGGAGAAATAACAAAACACTTTTTAGAAAATTGCCTGCAGTCAGATACGAACTTGCGAACTGTCGCTTTCAGTTCATACTATTCTACAGCTGAGCCATTCAATCCGCGGCGTCAAGTTAGAACACGTAATATCACGTAGAAATGAAGAAAATATACTTTGAAAACTAAGTCCATTTTTTTTCTTGTGAAGTAAGATTTTGTTTGAATTTACCCAATAATTAAATTTTTACTACGGTAATTAGTTTGCTAAGTAACGATACAATATAACGGATGAAATTTTTAACATGAATACAGCATAAACTTTCAGGCAAATTTCGTTCAAAAATTCTCTAGTTATGCGAGAGTTTAAGCATATGATAAGACTGTGGTAAACAGATTCAATATGTCGGATTAAACGAAATTTAGTATCAAATATAATACCCAACTCTGTGACTGAATGTTAGCGTGATAATACAAGGTCATTAATTTTATAAATATGATTTAAAGACTAAGCTTTTCTGTTACAGCCTAGAATACTATATTTGTCAATACTCAGTTGTAACTTATTGTTTGTACATTAAATACAAATAAAATCTAGATTTGTCTGTACAAGGAGAGCATCTATTGAGCTAAACCACTTCATCATCAAGTAAAAAATATTCAGAGTATTTTAAAACACTAATTTGATCATTAATGATAAAGTAAAAAGCATATGTCCAAAATTAGAGTCTTGTAGTACACTGAGAGTACTCAAGAACTAACGTGTAACAACATTTTTAAAATTAACAAAGATATTCTTGCTATGTAAATAAGATTGGGACCAATCCGTCAAGTTAACATGAAACCCGACACTACTAAGAATTCCAAAACTGATAGATCAAAACTGGCGTAAATAATATCTAGTAGAGAATCAATGTCAATGGAGAAATAATCTTATTTGGCAAGAAGAATGTATTAGTGGTAATTGAACGTTCAGGAATAAAACGGTGGTGAAGTGAAGAAATTAGATTCTTAACTTGCTAGAAAAGTATTTTATGAAGCATACTTCCAAAATTCTTATAAAGAGGGCTTAAAATGGTAATAAGACAATAGTTTTTACAATCATGTGCATCACTTTTTTTTTAAATAGAAAAAATTCTTGATTGCTACAAGACGTGAAAGCTCATCAGATCTCAACCGCTAGTTAAGAAAAATAAGCAGAGAATTAAACAAAATATGCATTCCTTAATTGGCATCTACCATGTCCGTCGAAACCATATCCTCTTAAGTAATTCTATGGATTTTAGCATAATAATCAGCACACCAGCTATTGAACGCATCCTTTATAATATTGTTACGAATTTTCTGCCGGGGTTCGTTTGGATAGTTGAAGTTATATGGTGTAAAGAACGCTCAATCAGCAGGTGGCAGTAGAAAAAGAACAACGACGTTTATTTATACGAAGACACACAGGACAGCACAAAAGCGACAGCTATATATAGCACAGAGACGACTATCTTCAGCCGAGACGTGTAGCATACAACAGCAGCATACAACCAGAATCTACTGCAGACAGTAGCGCACAGGTCAGTTCAGCACTAGCTTGACTCCGTCGCTTCCGACTACTCCGCTCCGTTCTGTCTTCGACTTCGGCTACTACTCCGACTTCTGACTACTGATTTGGACTACACCGACCGGCTTCTGACTTGACTGACTTCGCTGCTCTCGAACTCGGATTCCTTTGGCAGCTGCGGCTGCTTCCTTTTATAGGTCTCGGGAGGCGGGGCTAGAAGCCTCTCAACCAATCAGGAACGTTCGAGGCGTATCTCGGTTCCTACTGGACGGATCGGGAAAATTCTCGAAGTTTCGGGTATAATCTATTTTGGCGCCAAAGTTACCAAATTGGTCGCCAAGTCGCCAAATGGTCGCCAATTTTGTCGCCAACCTCTGGGACCTCCGACATGCCACCTGGATTCTGTCGCATTCAGATGACTGTAAAACTTTCTTTCTGTTGATGGAACAAACTATGCTGGGAAGCCGAATTGCAGGTTTGTAACAATATAGTATGTGTTAGATTCGTAAACAGAATTGAAATAGTCAACAAAAGCGCTAGTGAGCTCGTACATGTTGACACACGTTGTTTAGTATATTCTATTAGATGGATCAATGTTTTTATTTTTAAAAAAATTGAGTTGGAAATTGGATTGTTTTCCGTGAATCATCGATATGCGTTATAAACTTTTTGGATGTTATATATTAAAGAATATAGAGTTCTAAATTTAATGATAGAAATAAGGATTACTATTTTTTAAATTCATCAACGGGCTGTACCTCCTTTTCCTTAACAACACCACAAATTCAAATAACTACCAGAAGGAAAATTTATTAATAGAAGTTTTTCTCATTAAGGAAATAGTTCGGGAAAATACAATCTAAACAATTATAAAAGTTAAAAAAGCTACTTCATCCACGTTACTAAAACTAAATGAAAAATTCCAGTCGATCCCACGGATAAAGTACCATAATTATGAAAATCTGTTGTTTTTTTTTAATCATATTTCAAAACAGGGTCAGTACGTTTATTGACACGAGTAGGATGCACAAATGAAACAAAAATAAATAGTGAAAGATGATGATTATCCTCAACAACTAGATGCTTGTTACTGTGTAGAATTCTAATAACAGATGACATAATATTAGATAAAATCAAGTCAAGACATTTGTCATTACAATTTAGAATCTATTGAATTGTTTCATATTAAATAAATGCAAAAGGGTTAACATTAAAACAGTCTTTAAAATCATTACTAATATATAAGCTAAAATCACCATAAATAAAAGTATTCTCAAAACAGCTAAACAGTTCAAAACAATGAAACATGTTACCATACGTACCAGTAAACGAAGCAAGTGCAAAACTCATAATTGCACCTTTTTACAATATTTCAATTTGACCGAGATTCAGATGCACTCAAGATCAGTCTGTAGAACAGGAATCATAGTAACATTTTTTTAAAACTACCACAACATTTACAAGAGCGGGAAAAAGTAAAACTGAGTCTATTATCCATGAAAAATGTGCCAAAAACGTGTTATCAATATCTGATGTCAAAAATATAAGATCAGTCGATTTAATCTGATTGCCACAATCACACAATCAGATAGATAACATCTAAGTCTTTAAAAACAATGGAACAAAAAATTAGAAGTTTTTGTACTTAAACAATGAACATGAAAAAAGCGTATCAATTGTCACTGCTGGTAAGGGTGTTGGTGAATTCAGGATTATCAGGAAGATTAATACAAACTCGGTAAATCTGATCTTCTTTCAATATATCAAATCCCGTAAAACATACAGCCTTCAGGTGGGTGGTTAAATTCACTCTTGAAACTTTCTATTTGAAAAAGCGCACACGATTGAAATTTAGTCGTAAGTTTTCAGCACAGAAAATGAACGAGTTTTACAGGAATTCAATAATAGAAATACTTCATGAACAGTAGTATCAAGACTAAGTCTTGAAGGAAAACAACGTTTCGACGTCAATATCTTACTTTTGTCATTTATCGTCATATTCGTGTCGAGTTTGATTCTTTTCACATTACTTCAGCTACTCTGAATCACAGACATATATGTATTAACCTCATGCTTTCAATTTTCATTCATAATCATTTCATGCAAGTTTGATTATTGAATAGAGGGGTTGTGTGGCAATACTTTCAGGGGTGATCTGTTTATTAAAACACTGCGCACAAGTCATGAGATTTCTCGTTTTTAGGAGGTTGAATGTTGTGGCCGGGTCACAAAATATCTCGTTTTCTTAGTTTTTTGTTGTTAAATTGATGCATAACCAACCAGAGGCAAATATTTAACACTTTAAGAAAAGCAAAGAAATCAAGACATACACCTAGGACATCACATTTTTGGGCAAACTTTTACATTCTAAAATGATCATAGCTTTGTTATTTATGAAGCAATAGCAGATAGTAGGCGAAACATGAAAAAAATTGTGAGCAGTTCATAATGTCTTAAAACAAGATATTGCTGCTAATCATGCCGAACGCCATTGCATAATGGAATATGCTTTACTAAATATCACACTCTAAAGTATTTTTCAAGTCTATGAAATAAATAACAATTAATATGTAAAAACTCGTATAATAAAATAAATATGTGTGAAAAATATATATTAAAATTTAAGAATACTTTATGTAAAAATAATACCAAATGCAACTTAAAAATGTGCATATATGCATCATATTGCGAGCCAAGCATGCTTCTGAGCTTTCAAAGCGGGCACTGGGAGCGCATTAAGCGTGTACAGTGCCACACGCAATGTGTTAATACAGTCAATCTTCTCATTTATCTTAAAACAGAAGGATGATAACTCATTTTTCAGGTTAATATACAATTCCAAAATGTTCTCTTGATCAGCACCGATTTCAAATACGGAAGCCATATTAGGCACTACATTCACATACAGCACTAAAATGCTAGTTTAAATTATTTTGCCTCTTACTGCCCAGTTATATTATAAAAAATTTAATTTATCCAGTTTATTAGTAAAAATCTTAAATTTAGTTTCAACGTCCAAAGCAACGAATTTCATAATTGGATCCCACCGCACGATAGCCATAATGTCCACATTGCAATATTAAAAAAGTTGTTATCTGAAACATTTAAATCTTATGTATTTTTTTAAATATTGCAGGAAAATATAATTTTTTCAAAACTTCCAATAACCGGTTTTATTTAGCATCATTGATATCGGCTACGTTAAAATTTTCTATGTTATAATATAGTGAAAAAAGTATGTGTTGCATCTAACACACGATCAAAAATGTCCCTGGCATTTAGAAGTTAGAAAAGGATGTACAATGTTTTATTCTTAATCAATACTTTATATTAAATTGTGTTTTGATGTGAAAGAGAAATATATATTTCTCTGAACAAAAGCATTTATATAAATTAAACCAAAATACGCATTAAATAATTTTATAATGTCAATTCGTTCCTATAATGACTTTATTATACAAAAATTCGAATATAAAATATCTTAGATATATAATATAACAACTACAAAGTATGTCATAAATCCATGCAAACTTCTAAAAATCATAATAAAAAAGCAATACCAGGAAAAGTTCCGACTTTCAGCAATATGTTCAGAAAGCCTTTGAACTTTCTCCATTAAAAATTATTCAAAAATGACAGATAGAGAGCGTTTACACATCAAACTGAGTTGATTTATGCAAATCAGAAAAGCAGAACACAGTAACTTATTACAGAACATTTTATTTAGAGGAAAAAATATTCAACATGACCGCTACCTCAAGTGAGGAGCGTACTTACGCCTATTACAGTTCAGCATGTCGGCATCGATGTCACTGACGACCCGTTGAATGACATCTTTCAGTTCCACCGAAGTGGCTAGAGAGCCCCAGTAGACAAAAGACTTTAGGTATCCCCAAATCAAATCTGCTGGAATAAGATCTGGCGATCACGAAGACCATTTAATCTTCCATTCTCGATTTATCATTCGGACTTCAGAGAAAATATCTAGGACGGAACGAGCAAAGTGAGACAGGGCAACAGCCTTCATGAAGGTGACGGCAAGCAATTCACGTATTTTCTACAAAACACGCACAATGTGGTCTCTCAGAAGCTTAAGATACCGTTTTGCAGTGACGAAACAAGTTTTTTATTACCAACCGGGTACAAATTAAGGCTCTTCAAATTCGAAACGGCCTAGAATGAAGAATGCTGTAGAATACACCAAACAAATCACACGCGAAGAATGTAGTGGCTTGGTAGTATACTCACAAGATTTTGAATTCGCCCAGATATGACAGTTTTACGTATTGATGTCGCCATGTAATAAAAAGTGAGCTTCATCTATCCACACAATGATCAGTAACCATTGTGGGCCACATTCCATTTGTTCAAGTGTCCATGTTGCAAAGGCTTGTTTTCCATTGGAAGTAATAATTATAATTGCTAGCAATAATTGGTGAAGTGCCTATATCTTATACGGTTGCAGTTTCAAGATTCCACCCAGAATGCGGCGGATCGACAACTCCGGAATCATAATTACTCTCTCAACTTCATGTGCACTATTATTCAGCGATGATGTCTCAGCTGCCAAATATCTCATGGCAGCAAGGACGCGATCCGAAATGATGGTTGGTCTGCCACTTCGGGGACTATCCTCCAAACTCCCTGTATAATCAAAATGGTCGCTTTGTCTGCATGTGAATATAATAAATCATAAATACTTGGATAGAAAAATTTGGAATATGGCTATTTGAAGAATTCTATAAAATATTGAAAGAAATCATTCAGCCAAGCTGCCCGAATGTAAACGGAGAAGTTAAATTCAAAAAGATGTGACGTAGATATATAAAATTTGGTGCACACAGATTCAACATCTAAATTGTAAACGAAACCACAATGGTTACACGTTAAGGGGCGCCAGTCTGTTGGTTTGAGATTGTATATAAACGCAATAATACAAAAAGGCAGCAGCTTAAATAAACATTTAAACAATTGCAGACCTGAGTCAAAATTTTGTTTTATTCAATAGGGGAAAAATACTTATTCGGTTTCAAGTATTTGTGGATTAACTGCATCTCAGCGATAAATCACGACATCATCTATAATCACCTTTTAATAGGTTTTTTCCACAAATAATGTTTGCCAATTGTATGAAGTTAGTAATACAAAAGTACTGGTTTCCCTTTCTTATGCTACGAGGCTCTTATGAGTGCGACTCTGAAAATAAGCATCTGAGTACTTGTTGTATTCACAATTATGTCCAAATTTCTCATTTTTATTCAGGGTTGAGGAAAGGCAAAGTATACACGAAAGTTTCGAGAGGACCACTCCCGCTAGTGTATTTTTATTTTTTAGAAATTAATCTCCCTATACCTCTACAGTCTGCAGCTGGGATGTTTTCATGTCGTTCATTACTTTTAGCTGCAAGGGTCTCAAAATCCTTGAAAGTTATTTTATAACCAAACTGCATCGTTGTCATTGAATATTAGAGCCGATACTATATTCTGACTGAAATAAGTGAATTAATGCATAATAAAGTATTAAAAGACTGCGAATGCCTCCAAATAGCATTGTAAAAATATATATTTTTCCAAGTGAAATGTTTTTACATTATTAGGTGACATAGTCTTTATCTTTTTAAAATCTAAAAATATCTTGAAAAAATAAAAGATAATGATGAAATAGGAATCCTTACTTCTAATTGATTATTTCAAAAGTCACGATCACTAATTATTTTTGTTTTTATACTAAATGCACAAAATATGGGCTAAAGTATTGATTAAAGGAAAAAAAAAACCAATCTAATGATAGTATATTGTTTTTGGAAACAAAGGAAGGAGATATTTCTTTCATGGGACACAAGATTCAAATACAAAGTTCTGTGATACAGTTTTAAGCATTAAACATTCTTTATTCTATTTTTTCAAACATGGAAACAGTGTAAGTATAAAATTGGCAAATATAAATTATTATTTTAGGTCTGCTGCGATGATTTAAATTTTGATTTTAAAGAAACTACTCGCTTTAATATTTTAATAACAAAATACATAAATTAAAATGAAATATTTATTTACTGTCATCTTTAATAACTTAAAATGATTGAATTCATTAAAAAAAATTTTTAATTTCATTTAAAATTACCAATTTTTCTGATTCAACATTTTAGATTTTCATTTGATTTTTTTTAATTTCATCCAAATATGCTCCACATAAATTTTAATTCCAAGAATTTTCAGGTATATAATTAAGCATATAAATTTCCAATATTCCAGATCTTTATGTTTATTTAAGATAACAGATTTCTTTTTCGCTAATTGGTTTTTGAAATAATCTTTGCAATATTCTATTTAATTAAATATAAAAAATGTCGATTATTTTTTAAATTAAAATTTTTAATTATTTTAATGGCCAATTACGATTTTTTATCAATTAATAATCCAAGATAAATAAAGGACTTTATTATTTTGTATACGTTAATATTTTTTCTTAAAAGAAAGGTCGTTTCGCTGAATTATTTTAGATCAAAAACATCAGTAATAGATAAAAGTAATTGCAATCCCTTGACGAGATATAAATAAAGTGAAATTGAAATGTACCAATTAAACCTTTACCTGGCTATTATGAATTGAAATAAAAGATAAGAGTATCGAGTAAAATAAATGCTCTGAAAAAAATGAAAAAGAGATTTTTTTTAATAAAATTGATAAACATTTTGATAAGTTGATGAATCATTTCTTGCTAGTTATATCTACTGAAATAAGTAACATGATATTTAAGCACCATTCCACATTAATATGAATTAAGTTCTGAATAAATGTTAGTGCGAGTGTTCTTGTTGTACATATTTTTAAACAGTATTTATTACATACGAATACATATTTATATGTATATGCATGCATTTATTACATACTAGCCGCCTTTGGCGACCAGCCGGTTCGCCAGTATTACCGCTCACTACAATTTTCAATTAAATATTTTAAGTAACTGGTCTCTTAATAGATTCTCAAACAAAACATTTTTAATCTTCAAATTTTGATAGTCATACCAAACTTAAACTGTTGTTTAGATCGTTTCGTTCAATTTATTATATATATTTTGCTAATTTGTTGTCATTTCCGGTAAAACTTCAACTTTAATTTAAATTGGAAATGATGAAATTGCAATTAATATTAAGATATTTTTTAATAAAACCAAGCGTTTTATTTTCTTTATCATCTTTATTGTTATTTATTAATTATTATTATTATTGAATATGAAATTTGCAAACAGAATCGCTCGGTATTTAAGTCTTACGTTAACTACAAAATATTTTTCATAATTTATGTAACATCTCAAAGAATAATTCAACAAAAATTTCTCAGATTCAGCATAAAATTAAGTTTTCAGTTTTGCTTTCAAAAGGATTGAAATGAAATCAATAATAATATTTTGTTCCGGCCTATAAATAAATTTCAAAAATTATGAAGTCTAAATTTAATGCAGTAAGGTATCATATTCTGAGAAATATTCTGGACACACCAAATTTTAAATAAATGAATGAATGTTTCTGTTTTCCACGATCAACTAAGACTTATTTATGAAGTTTTGAATGTTAAAAATTTAGAAAAACTCAACATTTTCATAATCTTAGTCCAATTAATCTTGAGAAACCTGCGCGCTGATTAGCGTATTTTCTTTGAAACGATCGATGGAAAATCTAAAATTATCCTTTTTTTTATTGAATAGTGATATTCAAATTTTCATAAATCAGTCCGTTTAAGTGATTGATTCAGTGGATTGGAAATTAACTCTTTTTATCTAAATTATTAGTGTTTCAAGAACATTTTGTTATTCGTAATTTCCACAGCAGAAGCTTTATATAAAATCAAAAATTCGTTATTCATTAGAGCATTTATTAAATCAAGTTAAATAAAATATAATCATTTTCCATTTAGACCATTTTAGCAGATCTGTGACGTACTAAAGGTTTACAAATCGGATGTGTGGCCCTGATTTGGATGGATATCCTGTTCATATTAAACAAAAATTGCCTTAAAATATAACTGATTGATTGGATTAATAATATAGAGTGTAAAAGATCATAAAATAATTTTTCTTGAATTTATTTTTTAGAAAAAATAATATTTCATATATATTTCCTTTCCTAGAAACACGTGCCGGAAATTATATTTTTGCAGATTTTTTTTCCAAAAAGATTTAATTTATTTTTAGTTGAAAATTTAATCAATGTGATGGCAACACTTTGAAAAAAGCTAATTTTTTCCCATGAATACAAAACGTGTTCGAGCAGCTTAAATTTTATTTTTATTTTGTACGAAAAAAAATTGTTGAAAAATATAGTTAAAATATTTATTTAAAAATTCATTAAAAATAGAAATTTAATTTTAAGGTTAAAACATTGGTATCATTTAAAAGATAAATTTTTGATCTTTAACTTCATGTAAAATTCTTTTTTGTGCGGTAATATTTTCGGAAGTTATAGCAGAAACGCGTCAAAATTTCGTTTAATTTTTAAATAATTAAAATTCTATTTAAAAATTCGAAAAAATAGCCCCCAGGTGCACATTCCCTTCTCCAAGGTATACACGTGCCAAATTTGTTAGCTGTAGGTTGAATGGTCTGGCCTGTAGAGTGCCAACACACACACACATACACATTGAGCTTTATTATAAGAACTACATAGAACAAACACATCAAAAGTAAACATAACATTTCAATAGTTGCCAAAAACAAAAGAGAGAAAAATGTAATTAATAAGCAGACGATATTTAGAAAAGTACAGATATTTAGACTGGAAAAGGAAATTATCTGAAATTAATCACACGCACAGACGATATTTACAAAAGTAAAAATATTCAAACCTGAAAAGGAAAATAAATGAGTTATTCCATCAATAAATACCAGAAGTTTGTTTATATCTTCATTATTTTATGAGTCATTAAACATCAAAATGGGTCCGGGACTAAATAAACACCCTGTATAGAGAGGGTAAAAGATCATAAAATAATTTTTCTTGAATTTAATTTTTATAAAAAATAATATTTCATATTTGTTTCATTTCCTGCAGACACGTGCCGAAAATTATATTTTTGCAGATTTCATTTCTAAAAAGATTTAATTTATTTTTAATTGGAGCTTTAATCAATGTTATGGCAACACTTTGAAAAAAGCTAATTTTTTCTCATGAATGCGAAACGTGCTTAAATTGAATTTTAATTTTTTACTAAAAAAATTATTGAAAAACATAGTTAAAATATTTATTTAAAAATTCATTAAAAATAGAAATTTAATTTTAAGATTAAAACATTAGTATCATTTATAAGATAAATTTTTGATCTTTAACTTCACGTAAAAATCTTTTTTGTGCGGTAATATTTTCGGAAGTTATAGCAGAAACACGTCAAAATTTCGCTTCATTTTTAAATAAATAAAATTCTATTGAAAAAGTCGAAAAAGTAACCCCCAGGTGCACATTCCCGGCCTCCAAGGTATACACGTGCCAAATGTGGTAGCTGTAGGTTGAATGGTCTGGCCTGTAGAGCGCCAACACACACACACACATTGAGCTTTATTATAAGTATAGATAAATATATGCATCTATATATACAAGCAAACTATTTTCTCTAAAAATTAAATTGCTGATAATATTGAATATCATTCCTAATATAATTATTTATTTTATTTCATAACGCAAATATTTTATTTTTATAAAAAAAGTTCTTTATTTATAAAGCTACATTTAACCATATTATTTGGAAGTTAGCTATCCAAAAACCTCTTAACTACTTCGCAGCAAACACCACTAATTCTGGTTTAAATAATCATTTTGAAACTCATTAGCCACACAATAAGAAACGCTGTTAATAAGAGAAATATATTTTTGGCTTATATACTGCCTTATTATGTCAAAAATTCCCATTATTAATTTCATAGTCTAGACAGAAGACTTACATGAGAAATTAATATTGCATTTTCAATGCCATTTTCACAGAACAATGCATAAGCATTTGACAAAATATTTAATTGGTATATTAAATATTTTAATCTAATATATTGAAATTTATTAGAACGCTAGTTTAAATAGTCTTTATTGATTTTCAGTTGATAGTTTGAAAGCAAATTAGCAAAGATTATGTAAACTTCTGGTTTTTATTTTTTGGAGAAAAGCCACATAAAAGTATGTTACTGATTTTTTTTTTATGGTTTTCCTTCTACATGCAAATAATCTCATAAACGATTTAATGGTTTCTTATTAGTTTTGATTATGCTATTCTTAAATAATTGAGGAAACAATTAATATTTCTTCAAAATGTTTTTAAAAAATAATGATTTAATTCAAAAACTACTTTCCATTCATATGAGTAATTATATTGTAAACATATTATTTTAGCGATAAAAAGCGTCTAATTTGTTTCAAATGTCATGAAGTTAACATTATTTATACATCATAAAATGTTTATTTCACTTATTACATTATAACATAAGTGTAAGAATTTCATGGGAAATCAATTAAGCACGTAAAACCACAATGGATAAAGTTTAAAAATTTCAATTCTTTTATTACAATCCAAAATAAATGCAAAAGTCAGCATTTACTTAGATAATAAAATTGAAAAAGTATTGAATTTCAAAATAAACAAAATGTCTTCATTAAATAATCGAAAGAATAAAGCAGTAAAAATTCGTCAATGAATTGCAGATTCAAAGCTTATACCAGGTACGCATTACTTTTTTAAAAAAATGCTTGCGTGTCTGGATTAAAATTTAAATATGAAGACATTTTATACTCTTATTGGATGGTCATATTTCAATTCCAAATACTGTGTTTGAAATATGCGGCTTCAACATTGCAGGTGTTCCAGTGATTATTTCGCTTTTTTAGTAGACATATTACTTTCGTGGGGTCGAATTACCTCAAGTCCCAAGACAGAATGTACCTTCTACGGGTGACGGAGGGGGGGGGGTGCCGGGACCATTAGAATTCAAACTTAGTCCATGCCAGCATGCTGATGCGATGACGTCATTCAGTTCACCCTGGAAACCAAGACAGGTGCGTAGTAGCTGACATGCGACAACCTATTACTTTTAGTAGGCAACTATAAGTCTAAATATAACCGCTTAAAATATATAAGACTGTATTGTCGTTTAAACATGCTCAGATTTTAATAATGCATTTGTTACTTTTATAGAATTTTTATCAATAAATTTTAAATACGCTATATTGAGACTATTACTCAACTTTTAGTAGAGCTTTAATTCTTGTTTTGGGGCCAGAGTCGTGACTTCGTTTCCGTGAGTTCTGAATTCGATATTCGATTCAATGGATAGGATAAATGTAGGTGTCTGATGCTCATAAAAATCTTTGAGTATTAAACGTCTTTCCTCTAGTTTGAAGTGAAACATAAGCAATGGCTCAGGTGTTATCTTTGTCATCTAAATGATTACAAATCAAAATTACAAGGTTGGGTCAAAAATTGCCCTTATGTGACTACAGAGTAAAAGTTTTATATAAAAGGATAAAACCAAATAGTTTCAAATGAAATAGGAAATTTCTTACCTGAAATCTCAACAGCAAATGCTTATCTTCAAAATGAAAAATATAACAAGCATAAAAATGCTAGCACCAATGAAAGGTTTACACATATTCATAAGTGTTAAAAAAATCGAAATTATTGTAAATGCATCTTCAAATGTTATTTTTAATTTACACTCTGCAAGAAAATTTGGAAATATTTTGGTTACTAACAGCACAAATGTGTCATTTTTATTTATATAATGAAAAAATCTTATTTAGAAATAAAAAAAGTATCAATTTTAATATGATATTAAATGTATACAATTTAAATTATAATAATACAAATAATTTTGTCACTTAATTTCAATAATTCATTAGGAATAAACTATTAATGAGAAAATGCACACAATTTCAAAATATTTGAGTTTCACGTCTTTAATTCATTATTGCAAAATTTAAGGCTTTCAAATAAAAACCAAACATTACATAATGCATTGGAATTGAATGCAGAATGTTTTTTATTGTCAGTTCTGAATTTTGTTTATTGAATATTTTAACATTTCTAAATTCAGATCACAGGCTTCATATCAAGATTACAAATAATACTAAATATATGAAAAGGAAAATCATGGAAAAATAGTGTTCCATTAATATTAGTGGATGAATGAATATTTCCGGAGCGTGCCATTTGGAAACCCTATTATTCTAATAACAATCATAAATGAGAAAATGTCAATCCGCAATCCAAAGTACTTTTTACTCACGTCTTAAGGGCATATATTACTAAATGATGATGAATGAAGTTTTAGATATTTTATACGAATAATTATTCCAAGAAAATTTATTATTATCTGCTTTTCTGCATTTGACAGTTAGAATTAAATATTTCTTTCATTAAAATAATGAGGTATATTGAGACGGCAGAAATAAGTATGGAAAGCAAAGACAAGATATAATTTTATTCTTTTATAATTTATATTAAAATCTATAACCTTACTTTAAATCTTTAATATTTTTATATTGTTTTTTAAGATGAGATTGGTTATAAGCTTTTAACTAATAATTTTCATATTATTACCTATAACAAATTTATCAAAATAATATTTTATCATTTGTAGAATGCTTTCTTCATGATATTTTTCAAAAAACATAAAAAAATTTAATTTATTTTCGATCCTTTATGAAATTATCAACTCTTTGCAACTATCATTTGCAAACTTTAATGACACTATCCACTGTGCCATTCGGGTGCTACGAAGGCCAACGGAGAATCATATCAAATAATTTTCCTAAATAGTTTCTACCGATCGGGGATGCATGATCGCATTTTCTGTTTTTTTTTCTATTACTATTATTCTTTTAATAAAATTTAATAGATTCTTAGTAAAGTTGAGTTATGGTTTAAAAGAAATTAAAAGTAAATACAAAAAAAAAGAAAAGAAATTATAAGTCGGGAACAAATTATTATTGAATCGCGATCATAAATTATGATTGAGTAAATTATTACTAGTGCAGCCGGCAGTATCACCAGCAACTTGTTATTGTATTAAATGAAATAATTAAACAAAAAATTTACAGTTGCATGGTAGTTTGTCTATTTCAAGTTTTTATCTTTCTCATACACCATGTATAATAACTGTGAAAAAAGATAAATATTTGTTATACTCACTAGAACTCGGAAACCTCAAATAGGAGATATATTGTGCATGTTCAATTTCGACATTTGTAGACATAGCATTAATCAATGAAATTAGTTGACTTTTGCACAAGAAATCATTTTTCACTTTTATACGATTTATCATGGCACGCGCTTATAATCACCATTTTATTACCAAGAAAAGAAAGTTTTGATATAATAAAACTGAAAAAAACATAATTGATTAATATTTAAAGTACTAAATTTTAATTGGGTATTTGAATCTTTGGTTTTCAACAACAAAATATTTTTTAAAAACCATGGTTTCTCTAAATAAATAATTCAAAATAACTATATTTAATGAAACTATAAAGCAATTTTTTTTAATTTTATGTTTTCAATGAATTTTTATTTCATTTAGACAGGAAATGAAATCTTAATTTTGACTCATTTGTTTATTAAAATTATAAAAATGGAATTTAAATATGCCAATTTAAATACAGTTTTTAGATTCAAATTACTTATTTTTTATATATATATATATATATATATATATATATATAACTGAAAAATCTAACACATTTCAACATTTTTATATTACATTATGTAGCAGTTATATAAATATGTGTTGGAGCTCTACAGGCCAGGTCATTTGACCTACAGCTACCAAATTTGGTACATGTATACCTTAGAGGTCGGAAATGTGCACCTGGGGTCCCTTTTTTTGAATTTTTAATTAGAATTTTAATTATTTATTAAAAACTAACTTTCACGCCAAAAAAATCTTCCATTTTCCCCACCGCCAAATGAGTAGGGCTTCAGTTTTTTTCCCCAACAGTAATGAGGCTAGGGTTAACATTTTTCGGCCGATTATTCCAAACGATTCTGTTTATTTTCTTAATGTTTTATGCATTTAAAATTAAACATTGCTAATTAATCCATCTTTCAGATTCCTTCTGAAGTACTTTTGAATTAAAATAACGCAGAATAAAGGAAATTAAAAATGTCTAATCTGCATAGCGTTACCCCAACTGGCGTAGAAGAATTCACGCATTTGCGTTACCGTAACTGGCGTTGAAAATTCACGCATGCGCATTGTGTTCTGATTGTTGACAAGACAACCATTATCAACGGATGATTTAAATTATTTTTAGGTTAGTTGCTTGCTTTTGAAATTAAATTGTATTTATGTTAGTTATATATTTTTTGTATATGCTTATAGTTTTAAGTACATCGTTTTTTAAGTAGTTTTTTTTTATCTGTTTTCGACCGATTATTTTAAACGATTCATTTTATTTTCTTAGTGTGTGATGCATTTAAAATTAAACATTATTCATTAATCGATCTTATCATAATGATCTGAGAAACTTTTGTTGAAAAATTCTTGAGATATTACATAAATTAAGAAAGATATTCTTTAGTGCCCATAAAGTTTAAACGCTCAGTGACTCTGTTATCAGTAATCATATTATAAAAAATGCTTTGTTTCAGTAAAAAAATATTATTATATTAATTGCAGATTAATTCTTTCCACTTTAATTTAAAGCATAAATTCTACGAGAGGTAACAGAAAATTGGAGAGATACATATTAAGTTATGACTGAAGGCCTTTATAATATTATGAGTAAATTATATGACTATCAAAATTTGAAGTTTTAAAATATTTTGATGGAGAATCTCTTAAAGTTGGAATTGCGTAAAATATTTAATTATTAAAATTTAAACGAACATTAAGATTGGCGAACCGGCTGGTAGCCAAAGGCGGCTAGTTACAAATTATATGTTGGGCTTAGTAAAAAATTATATGTTGGACTTATTCTTAATTTATAAGAAACTAATATCAAAAACTATACTGTTCACAGATATTCTCCGCTGTTTCCAAGGTTTAGATGCTAGTGTTATATGCTATTAGAAGTTCTAGTTATTAGCACATCGATAAGTAGATAGTAATAATATTGGGTTTTTGTTTTTCCATTTTACTTTATTTTTATACTTTTATATATATATATATATATATATATATATATAAGGCTTATTATTGATTATTAGAAAGGATAATTATTGATCGATCTCATTAACGTAGGTTGGGAAGCAATTATTATACTACTGGGTTTACGAAGTCCTCTCTGAAAAGCATATTACTTTCCTAATTTTAAATTTAAAACAGTATGAGCCTATGACCATTATTATTTTTAATCAAAACTGAAAAGGTTTTATATCTCTTGAAGATTTTTCTAGAAGACTATATAAAAAACAAAAGTAAAAATATATGCACTCCTTTAGGCTAAAATTTTGTTTAAATAGTTTTGTTTTATTTCATTTTGCCATCACAACCTTAAAATTTTCGAATTCTGTTCATTAATCTACTGCAATTCTAGTCTAAACAATTAATAATTCATCTTTTAAAATTTAATTCAGTTCAAAAAATCTTATTATAGGTTTCCGATTTTACAAATCATTATTTAGGGCAAAATGAAATTAACTCTAAGTAATTAGAAAATCAAGTCAATATTTTTAACTGTAATTTCTGGCAAAATCGATTAATTTTAAAAACATAAAACATTTTTCAGAAATAAGAATTAAGTGTTAGATTTAAAGAAAATGTTATTTTAATTCTTGAAAAGCAACTTTCCAGACATTGACAGAAATGTGATCTTATGCAATGCTGGAAAAGATGATTTTTTAAAATAATTTGATAAATTGTATTTTCTTAATGAAATAAAATATCAATAATGCATTGTCTTAGATGAATAGTAGAATCTTAAAAGTTTCAGTTCAATTTAAATTCATTATAATTAGCGCTGATAGTCTTTGAATAAAGGTATATAACTCAGCGCTGAAATTTCTGAAAGAAATTTTTCTTAAATATTTTTAAATATCAGTTTTTTTGGCTGTACTATTAAATTATATTCGTGTGTATCTACATTTTATATACGCGCATATTCTTAATTAAATACTTTAAAAAACGTGGTTTTGATTGGCATTTTTAAAAATCATAATTTTATTTAGTTAAACACTAATGATTTCCCGTATACATCTGCAATAAATTTTTTGGCTGCTATAACTCAATTTAGAAACAATTTTTATATTAATTTGCATAGCATAACAATTGTATTTTACAAGCACCATTAAAATATACATGCATATTTTTAATTAAATACTTTAAAAAAACGTGGTTTTGATTGGCATTTTTAAAAATCATAATTTTATTTAGTTAAACACTAATGATTTCCCGTATACATCTGCAATAAATTTTTTCGCTGCTATAATTCAATTTAGAAACATTTTTTATATTAATTTGCATAGCATAACAATTGTATTTTACAAGCACCATTAAAATATTTAGATATTTGTGTCGAAAATATAGACTTGACTTAATATCAGGAATAGCGTTTCTTATTTTTTTTTCTTACAGTCTTGAATATGATAAATTTTTATGATTTGAAAAAGAAAAAAAAAACTGTATTTCTTGGAAGGTTCGTCACATGGATTAAAAATTCAAACAAACATGCTTACCTATAAAAATTTCAACATTCTATTTCCCAATATATCATAGAAATGTTTAAAATATAAAATATGATAGAAATACCTTTTATCATTTCTATATAGTTAGGTAAAATGTAAATGTAATAACAGAAATTTTACAGCAAAAAAAAAAACCCTTTTTGTCTAGCTAACTGTTTTTTGTTGTTGCTGTTTCCTGTCTTTTCGATTGTAATAAGCATTAATTTATGATGAAAGAAAGATGCTTTTTTTTTTTTTTTTTTTTTTTTTTGCGTTTGAACTACAACACCTGCCAAAACTTTTAAACATTTTTATCCTAATATTTACCTTAAGTAATTATTTTATACAGCTTTTTAATAAGAAAGGGCCGTGTAAAATTTCAAGAAGAAAAACTTTGATAAATATTTTTATTTGTTTTCTCAAAACTTGTCGAGAGCCTTTTGATCTTCAAAGCACTATTTGCGGGGATTTATATAAGAAGGTTTTCGAAAATCTGACGAATTCAATTTTTCAGAACATTTTTTTTATGGTATCTCAAATATACAACAGACTCCAATTAACTTTAAGAAGTAAAAATAATATACTTCATAATTTTTTAAAAATACGGTTTGTACTTTCTTTTAAATTTTAATTAATAACTTTAAGATATGGTTAAA
Source organism: Argiope aurantia (assembly GCA_026543865.1). Lineage (NCBI taxonomy): Eukaryota > Metazoa > Arthropoda > Arachnida > Araneae > Araneidae > Argiope > Argiope aurantia. The sequence continues at coordinate 26,148 of JAPMOR010009242.1, forward strand.
GTTTCGTTCTTAGTATTTATATATTTAAAATCATATTTATTATCCTTAGTATTTAGTATTATTATATTTAAAAGTTAAATCAAATCTCATTAATTATTAATTAATTTAAAAATATTTATTATTAATTAATGATGAATATTAGTTTTAGTGTTAAATATTAATTAATTATGTACTTTGTAGAGAAAATTCCGATTATTTTGAAATAATAACTAACGTTACATTTTTAAGCTGGTTCTGTCTAAACACTCTTTAAATTAACATGGAATAAATTTTCCTCAATATCAGAATTATATCAAAACCAATTTTTAGATTTCACCAGTAATTCGTTTACAAATAGCTTAAATAAAAATTTATGATACATTTCAAGAGTGTTAATTTCCTTACAAGTTTTTAATTCTTAATTTCTGTGAAATTTATTTTAAAACATATTAAGATCTCTGGTATATAAATTCACGTTTCATTACGCGAAACAGATCATAGTAATGGCAAACACATTTATTTTACGAATAAAAAATTAAAACAGATAATATGGAGATTTCCAGAATACACGAAATTGCTTTATAAAGTGTTTATTTGCTTAAAAATCTTATAAAAATAGGGCTTTCTTTTAAATTAGATGTTATTAATTGTTATAGAAGTAATTGGATTTATGGAAATAAGAAAAAAAATATAATATCACTGATTTGACAAAATTGAATTTTTCTTTGTAATTTATATATGATTTTTCTATGCCTTTCTTTGGTCTCGGAACTTATTTGCAAGATTTAAATGATGTGTATAATCAACTTTCTAGACTTTAAATAGTAATTTTTTTTGTCTAATAGTACAAATTAAATGCAAAGAATTACAAACTTACAAAAAAACTTTAAAAATTTCCAAATTGTAAAACAATTCACATAATAGCGCAAACATTATTAATTATTATCTAAAAGTATCAACTCTTCAATGTCAGTTGCATACTTTTATCTATTTATAATATATTTTAGGTTTTTTTCTACTTCGAATTCTCAATTTTCTATTTTCTTTCACAAAACATAGCATTACAAACATAAAAAAAGCCAAATCGATTAATAGCGATGATTTTAGGTCATATTTCTGTAAATAATCATTTATGAATCTTTAAAAATTGCAAAAGATATAGCAATACCGTTAAGTAAGTAATTATTGAGTACCTTTTATGCTGTTAAAAGCTTAAAAGGATGGGTTAAAAGGTTTTAAATTGTCGCGCAAACGATTGAATATTAAATTAATTTGTTTGTTATGTCAAAAGTGTTACAAAATATCTCTGATGTTGGTGCAACTAATAAATAATATCATCGCTAATGATTCTTTTAAATTTTCTCGTTCATGATAATTGCTTTATTACTTAATGGCCAAATACTTGTCAAAAAACTGTGGCTCTAATATATTATTTAACTTCAATTTTAATATTTTATATATATTTCATTAAGTTTTGTTAGCAGCATAACGAAAAATGATGAATTCAAGTAATTAAGAAACAGAAATATAATTGATATGCATAAAATTGAAACTTATTAAACAAATAACAATTCTTCCATAAATTCCGCCCAAACATTTTAAAGATTATTGCTGAAAAAAGAAAAGACATTTCTTTCTTTCTTGTACATAAAATTCTTATCGTACAAAATTTATATGGAATTATTATTTAAAGAGTAATAATTACATAAAATATGATGCAAAACAAATAATTATACACCTACAAAATTCTTTCAAAAGTATATTATTCATTAGGTAAGCCTATTTATAACGAGTGCTTCGTAAATTTTACAAAATATTTAAGAATCGAATGCGTATATGCATATTTTTTATGTTTTAAAATGCGCAATTGTGTTTTAATTTATAAACTCTTGAATATTTTTTTAATCGAAGGAATAAAATTTCATCCATCAGTAATAAAGAAAGTTACATCATGCCCTTAATATAATTTCTATATCTAAATGCTCTTTCATTATATACTGCAATATTTCTTTAAGTTTTTACTTGCAACGAAGCCGCATGTTTTTGTGGATTATTTTATTTCCTTCAGAAATTTTAATTCTGTATTCTTCATTCTATTTTTTAATTTCTTCAATAAAATTATATTTTATTGAGAACTTTATAAAGTTTAGTTATGGTTCTTATCAAAATGGTAATTATGGAATTTATTTTAGTCGGTACTTATTTTAGAAAATTTAAATTTAATAATGCTATTACGTACTTTACCTTGAAATTCACATACATAGCTCCCGTTTGGAAAATTTTCTCAGTATGTCCCAGTCTCTATAAGGCTATGTCGAAGTGAGCAGATAATTATATAAAAAATAATAAAATAAAATTTATTTTGACTGGCGTTGAAATCAATAATGAAACACTTATTTTTTAGAATTTATTTATTTTTTTCCCCTTCTATATAATTGTGAATTAAAAATTGATGTATACGAAAAATTTTGGTAAGTGAAGAAATATTCTTCGTCTTATAAAAGGAGCTATATTTTATTATTTCTGATAATGGAGCTATTGTGATTAATCAATATCCATTTAATAATTAATACTGATTATAGACTTTTAAGCAGTTATTCAGTCTACCATGACATGTGGTAAAGTATGTGCAACTGCATTTTATAAACATCAGGGCTTTATATATACCGTAACTTATCATCAGAAAAATTTTGAATTTCTTAATTTCCATTAGAGCTACGTGCATACATACTAGTATTGAGATTCGTGGAGTTCCTTCGTACTTTCTGGACATTAAAATAAAAAAATAAAAAAACTCGTATTAAAAATTAATGATTTGCTATTAAATATGTTTTGTTAATTAAACATAACTAAGAATTTTATATACCATTCACTTCAAGTTTCGAAATCAATTGAATTTCTATGAAACAGAAAATATAAAGAAATGGAAAAAAAGCTCCAAGATTTTCTTAATTGGAATGATAATAATATAATATCAATTCAAAATTAATTACTTCGCTATAGATCCAATATCCATTATGTTGTCATATGAAATACACTTTCAAGTGTAATGATACATTATATCCTCTATAAATCATAATATCCAGAAATGTAAAAAGAAAAAGGCGTACTCACAATGGAAAATCGATCGAAAATCGAGTAATTGATAATTGAAAATACATATTATTTTCTTTTCTTTTAAAGAAAAAAATGCTTTTTATAAGTTTGTTGTTTCTTAGCATATTTTCAAAAGTAAATTCAATGAAACTTTTCAAAACTTTTAATGAAGACCTTATATGACAGTACCATATAAGCCTGACAAAATCACAGTAATTGAATTGTCTTGTATTATTTTTTTAAATACACAATACTAAAAACTGTCTTTATTTTCCTAAAAAAATGCTTGTTTAGTCAGCAACATTGGTCTTAATTACTCTGAGTGAATTTCATCATCTAATCTCAAAGTGTGTGGATTAGTTTCCTCTTACGAAAAAAATATGCCGCTCCACTTTCTATTACTTTCTTTGAAACTTGAGGCAGGCATCTGCAAACTAAAACGAATCAACTGATTGCAAATATCACATTTATTTATTTTTTATCTAGTAAAGGTTTTTCAATATAATTATTCTCAAGTTGTATATATTTATATAATATAATATATATAATATTATATAATATATATTTATAATCGAATTTAGGAAACTAAAATAAAAGATAATTTATATGTTTATATTTGGTTAATTTATATGTTTTTAGAATAATTTACTATTATTATAGAAGTTTTACTTTATTTAATGCAAGTTATAATTATAATTGTAATTAAACTTAAGTTGTAATTAAACTTATACCAAAAAGGATTTTATAAGAAATACCAGAAAGAGAAACAAAAATGTATATTAATCAATATAATGGGAATCAATATATTGTGATTCAATGTTTTATGAATCAGTTTATTGCAAATCAGTATAAACTATAAATCGTGAAAATATGTATCATATATTATATTGTGAAGATTGATAAATTTGACGGAAAATGATAATATAGAAAAGAAAAAAACAAATATGTTGTCTTATACTACATATATATATATTGTTATCATTATTGTAATTTTTAAAGTAATAAAGTTTTAGTTTGAAGATTTAAAAAAAAATTCAGTTTATTTAAATTTTGCAGACTGAAAAATTAAGTTCTGAATGCAAGAAAAATGTATTTTATTCTGAATGCAATGTTTAAACCTCAGAAAGATCGAGTTCAATGCTTTTATTTGTTAATTGTTTAATCAAATTTCCATTTCAAGTGGAATGAATTATTTTTTTTTATTTAAATATGCCAAAGAAGTATAATTAATTACAGTGACGTCGGTCTAATTTGGATAGTTAAATGCATTTTCAAGACAATCAAATAAGTAGTGTAAAATTATGTAATTGAGAGATTCATAACTTCTCTAGTGTTCTAGAGTTTTAGAGTTTTTCTAGTGTTCTAGAGTTTTTTTTTCGTATAAAATATTATTAAATCAAATTATTTTAATAGATAACGCCAATAGAGCTGGGACTGAAAATTACATTAGGCTTCGTAATATTTTCTATGATGCATTTATTGATTCAAACATAATAAAATAATGTATTCATATACAACATTTTTCCAGTTTAAAATGTGTTAATATTTTCAGATTTTCAAAAATTGACATAAAACTATAATTAGAGAGGGCAATACTTATTCTGTTGATATTCAGAGCTTAGTTTTATTGCCTTTGAAAAGAAAGTGAAAGAATTTTTCAGAACACAACATTTTATGATCTTTCTTACATGATAATAATTGTGAACTCTAGCGTTAGTGATGAGTAATTGAAATTATATTAATTTTCTATTAATTATATTTTTGATATGAAGGATTAAGTGGAATAGAAAATAATTATTTTATTTGTTTTAACAAACTAAACATTTTTTTGTCATGATGTTTTTTTTATTTAATTTATTGGTTTAATAGGTTTTTAAACCAAATGATTTTTTTATTTCCAATTATTGTACGGCATAATTTAGAGATCATACTTTCTTTTTGTTCATTTTCAATATTTTTCATTTTTAGAGTTAGAGGTAATGTTCTTAAATGTAATGCTAAAATATAATCCAGAACAATATTTTAATTAGTTATTAATCTGCTTAAAATAAATCATTATATATATATATATATATATATATATATATATATATA
>JAPMOR010009242.1:31416-49753 GCA_026543865.1 Argiope aurantia
TTTTTTTGAAGAAGGCAGTTTTGAAGTCATAGGAAACTAAATTTTTAAAGTGTGTTTTAAACTTCATTTTATTGCATCCCGGGATACACGATTTATGTAAAAGCAGAAGCGACGAGCACAACATAGAACGACACAAAAAGAAATGAGGAAACGCCAATGAAAATCTTATCCCCGTGATTATATACTGTGAGATTTTGATAAGGATTTCCAACACGTGTCGAATTTAGGTAAGGGAATTATAGGGATCTTTTAGAAGAATCTGTTTTGGTCAGAATTTTTTTATCCTTTCACTGGGAGCGTGGGAATAGCTGGCGAAAGCATTTTTACAGACCTTCCTGTTGCATTAATTAAATAGAAAAAGTAATATGGGATCAGGGAATAAGAGGATATTTTCGAATGACGTGTACATGTGCTGAATTGAATGTAAAATTAGGAAATTAATTAAGTTTAAATTAAATTTTAAAATATAACTACACACACACATAAATATTGTCAATTTTTTCTAATTTCTACCTCTGTTTATGCAAAAACATCCTATTAATTTAAATTATGAATATGTCGTTTTATATTTTATGTGATTGGTATTTTACAATTTGTTTTTAGATAAAATCAATGGTGTTAATTTGCTAAAAAATGTGCTTCTTTATAGAATTCCATTAAAAAAATATCTGCTTATTTCCTTCATATGTACTTTCATAATAATAATATAACTTAATAATATTTTTTTAATAAATAATATTTCTGTCATATGTTAGAAATAACTAACTTCGTAAATTTAATTGGACTTGAGTTAATGCTGTACCTGACTAACGCCATTAGTCTTTAGATAGAAAAAAATTTTTAAAATCTTATTCATATCCAAAAATATCCTCTTAATAAACAAAGTTATTTTAATAAATAATGAAGCCTTTTTGGATAATCAATCAATATTTAATTAATCGATGTTTCCACATTTTAAATCCGAGTTTGAATTTTTCATCATATTTTCACAAAATAAGATAAAATATCTTCCACAGGCAGAACCGTAATGTAAATTAGATTAATTAATCAATGTTTGCATACAATAGTATAACTATAATTTAAATATAATATTAACTATATAACTAACTAATTAACTATATAACTATAATATAACTATAATTTAATATTTCGATAATATAATTTTAAATGGACAAATATATAAAAATAAATCCTATAGAAACAAGACACTGCCCTTTACACCGAACATTGATAATTTAAAGAAAATAATATTTGGAATCCTTCAAACAACTACGTAATTACAATATCTAATTTAAAGAAGAATGATAATAAACATTTTTCTCTGAAGAATTATTGAATGAAGTCATTATTACTCGGCAAACCAAATTTATATCTCTAAATTATTCATCTTTCTCATCAAAAAACATCTTTCTCATTAGCGAATTTGGTTATGCTGAAGAATACACTCTCATTAGGGATCTAAGTAATTTTATCTGGCTTTATTAAATTATCAGGCTTTATTAAATTATCAAACATAAATTATTTAAATTATCCTCTCAGCACTATTATATAAATCCAATTATTATTCCCATATCTATTGGAATGGCTGAATGCCATATCAATTCTAATTATTTCATCTGATCATTAATATCAAATCTTATTCTATTAAGTCATTAAGTTAACAATTAGTTTGCTATATTTGCCCGCAGAGTGTTTTTCATTTTCATTCCTTAATCTTTTGAGAGAGAATAAATTTATTTTTCTTCCAATTTATTTGACAAAGCTTTATATTCACTATAATGATATGTTGGCCTTTAAATAAATATGAAAAAAAGAATTTCAAGTGTATTAAGCATTTTTGAAGAGAAATTTCTCTATTAAAAATTACTTCCACTTGGGCATTATTAGTTGTTTTATTATTTGACAAAATAAATACAACAAATTAAAATTTTTCAAACACTAAATGATTTCTATTTTTACTGTAATGAAAATGTGACTAAACAAAATCCTTAAAAACGCTTGAAACTGAGATTAGGGGGTTTTGCGGCAAACTAATTAGTTAATGTTGCAAACTCAAACAAATAAAAAATATCAAGAGATATTTCTATAATTTATCAAAAAATTAATTCTTCAGAATATCCTGAAGCATAATTGAACATTTTCTTTACAAAAATGAAAAAAAAAAAAAAATGACTGAATATTACGACTGACATTTAACATTAAATTTGTATAGTTCAAATTAATTTGCAGATATATGGCGAAATAAAAAATATTAAAAAATAAGTTAGTATATTACAGAAATTGTCATTAAAGCACACAAAAAATAATGATACAAAAAAAAAACTTTAAAGCTTTAATATTTTATAATTTTATTCATGTTAATTAGAGAAAAAATAATCATATGTCTGAAATAATGTAATTAACGTAATTGAAATATTTAAATATGTATTATTAGATAAAAATTATAATTGTTTAACATAATCTGAGAAATGACCTTCAATTTACAAGGGTTAGGTCACTGGCTGGGAAACCAACTCCGGAATGAGTTGTATAATAATAGTGTGATTTAAGGTTATTCATTCTTGCAAATATTAAAGATAATAACCAACCAATTCCAAGAAAATAGCTTTTAAATTTTTGATGGCTTATGTACTAGTAAGTTGTAAATGAGTCGTTCAGCGTAGTCGTCAAGGTGCTAGCTTTGTAGTTGTAACGTCAGGGCATTTCAATGTTTTTTTTAATTTATCCCAAAAATATTAAAATAAATTAACTGTTTACAAATAATTACTATTATAATGTGCATATAAATATGAATTGATAATTTCTAATGAGTACATAATTAATTATTATTGTCATCATTTCCATGCAAAAATACTTCCTAGTATTTTGTTATAACAAAAATACTTTCTAGTATTTTGTTTGGGTTGCTATAGTTAACTAGTTAACTTTTAACCCCTTCAGAATCAGCGTGTGGCTTAATTTCACAAAAAAAATTATATAATATTATCATTTTAATGTAATGACTTCACTTTTACAGGTAACATTTGTAATATACTACTACTTAATATGTATTAATATAAAGACTACAACATTTATACAAATGAATGACAAAAAGCAAAACACTCTTTTAACTATAGCCACGAAAACAAACATTATATACATGAAAAAAAAAAGATATAAATATAAAAATTGTATAATTTTTCACTCTTATCATCTTAACGCATTTTCCCATATTCTCCAAACAAACAAAAAAAAAAACCTAAGCAATTAACAAGAAAACCGCAGTCCCTTTAAACCACACATGCACTTTTGGAGAGCAATTTGTTTATTCCACTTTTATCAAGTCTAGGAACAAAAATCAACGTCTCCCCGCGTATGAAGGTCAAATGCCAATAGACTGTCAAGTATTCACTCTTCTGGTAATGGGAAGACAAAATAGAACTGAACAAAAACATACAAAGTACTATATAGTGATCTCGAAACTGCAAACGATAAATCTATTTCTCCTACATAAACCAATAAGCATTCCAGCTTTCCACACTCGGTCAAAATATAAATTAAAAAAACCCAAAGCAAAACAAATCATGGGCCTTTAAATGCCCAATCCTCTCAAGAGTCGAACACATGCAACTGCTTACATGCAACTCCGAATCAAGTAGAGAAAAAAAAATACGAACTCAGAACCAAATGTGCTTATTATAGACTAGTCGCCTTTGGCGACCAGCTGGTTCGCCAATCTTAATGTTCGTTTACATTTTAATAATTAAATATTTTACGCAATTCCTACTTTAATAGATTCTTCATCAAAATATTTTAAAACTTCAAATTTTGATAGTCATATAATTCACTCATAATATTATAAAGGCCTTCAGTCATAACGTAATATGTATCTCTCTAATTTTCTGTTAGCTCCTGTAGAATTTATGCTTTAAATTAAAGTGGAAAGAATTAATCTGCAACTAATATAATAATATTTTTTACTGAAACAAAGCATTTTTTATAATATGATTACTGATAACAGAGTCACTGAGAGTTTAAACTATATGGGCACTAAAGAATATCTTTCTTAATTTATGTAATATCTCAAGAATTTGTTAACAAAAGTTTCTCAGATCATTATGAGCAGATCGATTAATTAGCAATGTTTGATTTTAAATGCATCAAACACTAAGAAAATAAACAGAAGCGTTTAAAATAATCGGTCGAAAACAGGTTTAAAAAAACTACTTTAAAAACGGTGTACTTAAAACTATAAGCATATATAAAAAATATATGACTAAAATAAATATAATTTAATTACAAAAGCATGCAACTAAGCTAAAAGTAATTTAAATCAAAAATCATCTGTTGATAATATTGTCAACAATCAGAACACAATGCGCATGCGTGAATTTTCAACGCGTTACGGTAACGAAAATGCCTGAATTTTTCTACGCCTGTTGGGGTAACGCTATGCAGATTAGACATTTTTAATTTCCTTTATTCTGTGTTATTTTAATTCAAAAGTACTTCAGAATGAATCTGAAAGATCGATTAATTAACAATGTTTAATTTTAAATGTATCAAACATTAAGAAAATAAACAAAATCGTTTGAAATAATCGGCCGATAAATGTTAACCCTAGCCTCCTTACTGTTGGGAGAAAAAATAAAACTGAAGCCTTACTCATTTGGCGGTGAGGAAAATTGAAAATTTTTTTTGGCGGGAAAGTTAGTTTTTAATTAATAATTAAAATTCTAACTAAAAATTCTAAAAAAAGGGACCCCAGGGGCACATTTCCGACCTCTAAGGTATACATGTACCAAATTTGGTAGCTGTAGTTCAAATGGCCTGGCCTGTAGAGCGCGAACACACACACATTGAGCTTTATTTATATGTATAGACATAGATTAACACTCCGAGATATACTTCAAAGTTGTAATGGACTTCAACCGCCATCTAGTGTTGCTTAAAAATATAAATAAAACGTTCTAAATGGAAATCACACAGGCATATTATATTTTGTATTGCTCTATCTATCAAAATGTTCATTATAAAAAAAACTTTTATAAAAAAATTACATTTATTGACAGATTTGCCTTTAAAATATTTTTCAATTATTTAATTATTCAATTACGGGTCTGTAAAATTTACTGTTTTTACCAAATCATATTAGACAAAAATTGAATAAATAAAAAAAAAAACAATTATGGGGATTTCCTTTCATTTTCTTGGAATCTTAGAGAAAGAAAAACCAAATTAGCTTTATTTGACTTAATATTAATACAGTTCTTCTGAACGCTACTATATTTTATTCTATTTCTTCGATTCATTGGAATATAATCTGTTGTATAAGAATTTTTAAAATGATTTTACACAAATGTTACTCTTCAAATAAAATTGGCTTCTAATTGGTTCGTAAAAATTTCCCCTTCAGTTATTCACGAATTAATTTTAATTGTTTAAAATATAATTTTTTAAATTTAAGCTTTTCTTGTCATTACTGTTTTTCTTATCACATTAATTCAAATAACTGAACTTCTAAAAATAGTTATTCGTAACTTCTTCCTAATTTTTTGAATATACTAAAGATTCATAAATTTTGTTCAAATTTGCGTGTTAAAATTAGAAATTTAATTTTATTTATTCATTTTATGTCAACAATAAATTTGTAAATTAAATAAGATACCTATGCATAATTGTACAATTTGCTTATTTTCAATTTCTTTTCTATCATTTATGTATTTCTTAGTATTTAATCCTGGCAAAGATTAAACCTACCATGAATAGTTCTATGAAAATATTAGTTAAGGCAAAAATTAATAAATGTTGAGGAAATCATAGAACGTTATTCTAAAAATGTCAAATTCATGAAACCAAAACTCTGCAATAACAATTGTAAAAAAATATTTTGCTTTTAATTACAAAAAAAAAAATACACCGTCAATTCAATAATTGAAACTACATTTATTTTTTTTTTTTAAAATATGTTATATTCGAACTAATGCGTGAGTTGGACTGGTGACATTGACTGATTACTGACGAGGTTGAAGAAACATCTGTCACTATTAAAATTTAATGAAGTTCAAGAGAGCAAACAATATGCTTCTGTGGAATTTTTCTCTTATCTATGTTTTGTATACTTTTTTGAAATTAATACTGTAATGCATAAATTTATAAATAATTGCTAAACTAAATAAACTAATTACTTAAACTAAATAAATTTATTCATTGCGATTTCATGCATTTTTATTTTGTTTTTGTCAATATAATTCTAAAAATAGTTCTTAGGAGATAAAAAAAGCCTTACCAACTATTATTTTTCTAATTTGATTTACGAATATTTGTCTTACGCATTTAGTAAAAATATATTATTTAGAAAATTTTAAAATTTTAAACTCAACACATGAAGTGAAGAAAAGCATTATTACATTATTGGGAATTTACATTAAAATCTTTCGAAGAATCAGCTAGAATTGTTTTTATTTTAGCAAAGTTTCAAACGTTTCAAATGTTCTTTGATGCCTCCTATAAATATCAGATTCATTATTTTAATCTCATTCTTTTTAAATGGGAAGTATTGAAAGAAAATTCTCTCGAATAATGAAAATAAAGAGGGAAAAAACTTTTCTAAATGTGTTTCCTTTTAAGAATTTCATCTCTTTGTAGGAAGTTAAAATGTATTTAACAGAGAAACGAAATTTAATTCTTAAATTGATTTGTTCTTGAAAGAAGGAATTTTTCGAACTGTAATAATGTTCTTAGCATAAAGCAACGTTTAAACATCCGAAGAAATTAATTTCGAAGTAAACTTGATTCATTTCTATCCATTTGAAATTTTCTCTCTCGCTGACTAGGAAAATATTAGAAAATCTTCTTTCAAACACAATTTATTTGCTCAGTCAAAAATGAACTAATCAATAATTGAATGAATTAATCGACAGTAAATAATCTATATAACTAGCATTCACAACTCAAGTTGACAGCTAGAAGAATAATATATAATATATCATTATATCCATTTCAGATATTCTGATTATAATTTTCTAGGAAAATATTAAAAATTCTTCTTTTAAACACAATTTATTTGCTTAGTCAAAAATGAACTAATCAATAATTGAATGAATTGATCGACAGTAAATAATCTATATAACTAGCATTCACAAATCAAGTTGACAGCTAGAAGAATAATATATAATACATCATTATATTCATTTCAGATATTCTGATTATAATTTTCTTATATTTTCAAGTTAATAAAGTATATGAAAAGGATTAGTTTTTTTAGAAATGCAAGCAATCAGTACACTGAGTTGACTATATCTACTATCTGATGCAGAAATAATTTAAAGGCTTTCATCAATTCCAGTACCCCCTCATTCAGAATCATTATTAATTTTATTTCCAAGAAAAATTTTGGCTTATAAATTTCAAAGTATTACCAGTTTGAATTGCTTTGTACTAAACAGAAAACACAGTATAAACAAATTTACGAAATTACAGAATATCTTTTCATGTTAAATTTTTTTAATGTGCATTTTATATAAATGAAATGACATTAATGCTCAGATTTGTGTTGTAGTGTGCAAGAGCCAATGTTTTTAAAGTCGCTCATCATAATATTATAGTAGCATTCTTGAAAGTGTTCAAAATTAAACTCCTGTCTAATTCGAATAGTGGGAAAATTGGCCCGCGGCGTAGATAATTGTTTGTTTTATACATACGCATTGTACCACAAATCTGAGGGGGGGGAAAAGCTTCATTAAAAAAACTGTCTTGGAAACTTGATATTCGATAGCAAGTAGGATTTTTTCATTATTTGATATATTAAAACAATTATAAAATGAATGTCTTTTTAACCCTCCGAGCGCCTAATTATTCTGAGTATAGCTTCTCTAAAATTTATTTGTTTTCGGTAAAAGATTACTTCAAAAAATGTCAGATTCTCGCGAGAGAGCGTTCGAAAAAGAAACGAGTATCCCCTCCCCTCTTTCCTTCCCAGCTGCGGGGTCCAATTATTACAGAGAGGAGACTGGATTCTTATCTATCTCGTTATCTTATCTTACTGACTGACCACTTCTGTCCCCCTACTCTTCCCTCCCCAACGATTTTCTCACATTAGCAATATGTAGTGCCAAACTAAACTTTGATCCGAATTCGTTTACGTTTTTCGAAAAACTACCTCTTTTTGGAAAGGGAAAAAATATTCCATTAGAGGATTGAATTTTTCAAACTAAAACTTATAAGATCTTTCTATAATTAAATTGTTTATTACGTTTTATGACCGCATTTTTACCAAAAAAATCTTATATTAGAAGGTATATTTTCATTATTCTATGCTTATAATAAAGTTCAGTGTGTGTGTTGGCTCTCTACAAGCTAGACCGTTCTACTTACAGCTACCAAATTTGGCACGTGCATACCTTGCAGGCCGAGCATGTGCAAGTCGGAGCGATTTTATGTGAATTTTTAATTAGAAATTTAATTAAAAATTAAGCAAAATTTCGGTTTTTTGCATAACATCAAAAAAATTACAGCACAAAATTGATTTTTATATCATATTAAAGTTCAAAGAATGATATTTAATGATACTAACATTTTAACCAACAAATTAGTGAATTTTGTATTTGTTGTTTAAATGAATTTGTTTTAATGAATTTTGAAAAAATAATTAATCATATTTTTAAACAATTTACTTCACTTAAAAATAAAACTTAAGCTGCACGAGCACGTTGCATATTAATGGGGGGGGAAGTAGCTTTTATGAATGCCTTGCCATCACATTAACAAAAGCTCAAATAAAAAATAAATTAATTATTATTGCAAATTAAACTTATAAAAGTGTAATTTTCAGCACGTGCCTGTATGAAATGAAATAAATATGAAATGCATTTCAAAATAGTAAACGCCAGAAAAAAGTTTCAACGGACTTTAAGATCCATAATACTGATTCAATAAATCAGTTTTATTTGATGTATGCATGTTTGTTATATATATATATATGTTTGATATATGCAGGATATTCACTCTAATTATATTTCGACAGCTGACATGTAAACCTTATGAATATACTAATAAAAATGCTTAATAGATTCTCACATATAGATCTAATTTTTACATAGATTCTCAGCCATGTAAATTATATTTAAAAAAATTCTTTTTGAGATACTAATGTTTTAAATAAAAGATATGCCAAATATTTTTATTAAAATAAATCTGATAAATTTATTTATTTATTATAAATACCCAGAATAACTATGACGCTTTTAGATCTCTAACCTTTTAATATGTCAGAGACACAAGGATGGAGGCAAAGCCGTTGCAGGTTTAGTGTAAACCAGGGTGCACCGCGTGGAGGCCTTCAATCCGATTAACTAAATCAATCACAAAAAGTGACTAATTTATGTAAATTTGAATATCTCCAATTCTAATAAAAAACACTCGATTTTGGACCATTCCATCCAAATTTTTAAAGAAAATACTCCAAGCCTTGCCCAGAGTTTCTTAAAGGCTGATTATTGGACGAAAGTGTGTTTGTATGTGCATGTAAAGGTGCACTACATGTCAAATCATATGATGTACAGTTTGCAAACTTAGCCCATATTTTCTTTGAAGGAAGGTAATGGATACATGGGAGAGACTTTTTGAAATTTTATTTAATAAAAAATCTAACGAAATTTTTGCGTATTTCCGAGATAACGTCCGAAAATTTTACAACTCGAAACTGATTATTACATCATCGTAAAGACCAAATAATAATTTTTTCAATGATGCCAATGTTTTAACCTATAAATTAAGTTTCTACTTTTATTTTTTTAAAAGTATTTTAATCCTATTTTCTAACAATTTATTTCGCACAAATTGAAAATAAAATTTAACCTAACCGAGCACGTTACGAGTGCTTGAGAAAAAAATGCTATCACCTTGACAAAAACGCGAAGTGAAAGATTACGATAAATTAAAGACCTTGAAAAAGTGTAATGCTCAGCATGTTGTTTGCATGAAATGGAATGAATACGAAATGTGATATTTTCTAAAAAAATGATTGCAAAAAAGCTTTTGTTCCCGTTTTAAAATAATTATATTATTATTTCAGTTTTAGTTAAGGCATACATTCTTAAATACACACAAAATATCAGCTCTTATAAGGGCACAACAGCTAATTTTTAAAACTTTATTAATTGGAATACATATCTAATAAAAATAAAATAAATTAAATAAACAACATTTTATATAGTTTGTTATTAATAAATGTTCTGATAAATTAAGAATTTTAAATGTTTATGCATAACTTCTGTTTTGTGAGTCATTTTAATAAAATATTTTAATGACACTAATATTCTAAATAAAAAAATGACCACCCTTTTTCTATTAAAGCTGATTGAGTTATCAAATTTCAAAATCTATGTATCCTACACTTTATTTTTTTTTTCTAGAAACCTAATTTAAGATATATTTTGAATTGAAAAGTGAAAATTTTACATCTTAAAGATTAAACCTCCCAAATTTTTCCTTTTATCATTTTATAGACGAGGACCATTCTTTGACAAAAAATGTTTAAGTATATTCAAGCGTTTGGAATATAGACATTTATATACAAGATTGAAAATATCATTTAAGGACATCCTTCAATTAATAACAGTGGAATCTTTCAATTTTAAGCTCAAAATTCATTTTTTATTTATTTATTTTGCGAATTTCAAACTGATAGAATCTATTTTTAGTGAGATATGAAGCAATGTTATCTTTATTTCGGCCACAACAGTTTTCATTATTTATTTTATATTCAAGCGCCTAAGTCATCTAAATTTTGCAATGAAATAAAGTAAAACACTTTTGTAAAAGTACTGTTCTCTTATTGATTATATATATATATATATATAGTTTTTTTTTCATTAAAAATTTTGCCTTGATATTTTTCTATCTGTTTTGAATCATTTTTGGCAAGAAAATGCTTTTCAATGCTTCAACTCAATCTACGGTTAGAATCATTTTGATAAAAATGTATATATCAGAATTAACAGATAGGTGCATCTTTTTTTAAATTATGAATTCCAAAATGTGTAAGTGTTTGAATCGGATGTTTCAAATGAAATGGTTTCATAATTGCCCCATTTCTCAATGAAACCAAGGCAAAGCTGAATATAAACGGAAATTAATGCTATTGGAAATGATAACACGAACATGTTTGTATCAATTAAGCAACAATGGAATTTGAGTTTACTAATTTTCATCTAAAATTTTTGCGCTGATTGTTTATACCAACTTTTTTAATCATTTCTTACTTCAAAGAATCCTATCTAGATGCAGTTGAAGTACCTATATTAGAAAAGATTTCCTTACATCTACATATGATTTGTTTGATTAATATTTTGTTCAAAAATCTAAAGCTTATTTGCATGCATCATTAATCCTGTACATAATAGAATACGGTATATATATCCAAAATTTCCCAAAAAATGAAAGAAAAGAAAAGGGCAACGAAAATTTAATTTGTAATTAAATTTTAAGTTTAATTTAATTTTCAGCATTTCGTCACAAATATCAAACTAGCATTCATTTTACTAATATCATTACCCTCACGATACGCAGTTTTCCAGGTTTCTTGAGAATTTATGGCTAAAATGCGAGACTACTTTTTCTTCTAATTATTATTTTCTGTTATTATGACACTATTTGAAATAACAGAAAAAATTGTTAGGGTAGATTTTTTTTTTCTCTTCTTAGATCCTTCATCATAAAAACCAATATAAACATTTTGACAGTCTTGTTTGTATTCCCAACAGTCAAGTTTCTACAACATAATGAAAGTCTGTATTTTAAAATTTCCCCACTAATTTTCTTCTATATAACACGTACTTAAGTGGAATAATAAAAAATTTATTTCATATTATATTAGAAAAATAAATGCATTTTTTCAAATTTTCATTTATTTCAAATTTATTCAGGATGCTATTAATTTATCGCTGCATTTTATAGAACCCACTTTAAAGAACTGATTATTTTCCCTATTGATTTAATAAGAAATGTAATTAATTGAGACTTGGAAATTTGATTTAAACCTTACCTCGTTACACTCAGAGGTGAATTTTGGATAAATTGCTTAACAGTTTAAAGTAATAAAATCGCTTTTACATATTTTTTTCTAAGGAAAAAGAGGAATTCGGTTGGATTATTTAAATTGTTAGAGTTAAAAAAATAATTTAACAATTTTAAAACCATTTTATATTGTTAAATTTTATTAACACCGATAATAATTTTTATAATACTAATATTTAAGAAACTTCTACTTTTTTTATTTATATAATTTAGGTTGTCATTGTGAAAAAAAAATAACTTTTTACCAGCAATTTTTACGAATATATTTGTGCTTAATATTAATCTGATTTCTTCACAGCGTTTTTTGCGAAATCGTACTTGCAATAAAATGCTAAAATTCAATCACATTTCATTCAAGTTATTTCAAATTTGCTTTGAATTTATTTCACCCTCAAGTATTCAGTTTGAATAGCACATGTTCATTCCGATATTACAGTGATTCCCCGTTTCATTGCAATCTTCAACAAAGACACCAATTAAAATTTTTTGATCAGAGAAACAAGTTTGCGGTAGTGGTCACCTGCGTCAACCACATATTCTGCACCAGTCTGTTTTGCATACCCCCTCCCTTATTGACCCCGTGAGGTATTCGACGTTATATTACACAAGGAAATGAATATTGATGGAATACAAGCAATACAACTGAATATACACAAATAGAAGACATTTTTTTACAAGAACATTCTAACAAATGCATGTTTGCTATCACATATTCTGCTTAGATCATTTCTACACATTTTTAGCATGACTTTCATTGAGAAATAGGTTTTCCAAACACGCTTATATGTTAGGGGCAGGGGAAAAAAACGCGAGCACACAATTTCAATTCGATTTTGATGGAATTTTTAATTTTAATTATTTGAAACAATGTGACATTTAATAATGACAATGTACCCAAAATAGTATATTGCAACAACATTAAGATTTATAGAATTAAAAATTTTCATGTTCGAAGATTCATCCCTTAGGATAATCTTCTTGGAACGAGAGCTTATTTTTAATAAATTTCATATTTAAATATTTATCATCTGTCACATTTTTCAAATAATTATGTAAACTATATCAAATAGGCTTTACCAGAATAATTTTAATAGAAAATATTACAAATGTTAGATTCGATTGATATATATTGATTTGTCGTTATTTTCATAAATTACTTTTTTGTTAAAAATATTACTTTTTAGGTTTGATTAATATCATCAAAAGGAAAAAAAATTAAACGAATGCGAAATATTTTCGATGGATCAAAATTTCTGTAGGTTTTATTTAATTAAAAATTTAAGTTTTTAAGCACTTTATTTCTTATTGAGCATCTACTGTGCAAGTAATAGCTACGAGCCAAATTTGGCAACGCTAGGTTCACTTGTCCTAGAGAGCATTTGTCACCGATTTTTGCTTCTTGCATTTCACTGGAAATACGTCGACCAAAAAACATTAAAATAGAATTCTTAAGCGAAGCTTAATTCAAGGATTAGTAAACGAAGTTTTTGTGTACTCCTTGCTAACTTTTTGTAATATGTAAAAAAAAAGTCAGATACGTGCTAAAATTTATTAAGAGATGTTTACAAACAATACAAGTAATGCAAGGCTGTTTACCATTTTATCTTGCTTTATTTCATTCAAAACTGAGGAAAAAGCTCATAAATTGTTATTTGTTTCAATTGGAATTACGAATTATTTGTCAACGTTTATATACAATTTGTTGTAAAATAATTATAATCCCATTTCTCTAAAATCAGATTCAATAATGGTTTTTATTTCTTATTTTTATTTCTCGGGTGTTTCAGGACGAATAAATGATCTGTAAGAATTATTGAAAGAGGGAATGAAATATGAACGCTGTTCTATAAAAAGCATATAAGAATAAATTTCTATACCTCTTCATAAATCATTCTCATTGAACATTTATTATTTATTCATAAAATATTACGGAATTATGGAGAAAAAAATTGCTTTTCTTTAAAGGTTCATTGGAAAAGAATTCCATCTTCAATTTTGCAGCACATTGTTATTTTAATGTGTTTTAAATCTGGAACAAAAATCCCATTTCTTAATTAAAGAAGCACGAAATTTCTTTGAAGATTTTATTCAATATTTGAAAGGCAAAGAAAATTTATGAATAGAATTAAATCTTCCATAATTATGTCAAACCATAAATACAACAAAACCCTCTTGAGATATTAACAGATGCTAATTTCTATTTTCCACAATGAGATTTATATCCAAGTATTTATATTATGAATGAACTTTTATCCAAAGTAGGATGTGAGTGTTTGTATTTTTAATATAAAAGAGAAAAAAATCAATTTTTGTTATTATTATTATCTTAATGTCAAAAATATACTTTAAGAATGTTTAATCATATCTTTCTATAAGATCTTCAAAACCGTTTTGAAAGTAAGTACTTATAACATTTTGCATATAAAATAATAATTTAAGAACGATTTTCTTCCATTTCGAAAGCAACGTAAAATCTTTACCGCTTAAATTGTTTTCAAGATAAGAAATTCGTCAGTCAGCGCAAATTAGTTCCATCCGGTCTACCTGCAGTTTTCTCGTCGATCATTGTCAAAGAAATCATTAGTGGTGGGGAGGAACGGTAAAGGCAAAATAAGACGTCTTCGCCGATTACCATGGCGAACACCAAAGTAGAAGGAACAAACCGTTTGCACTCATATTGAAAACAACCGAAGAGGGCAAAATAAGGCGTGTCTGTCCATTTGAAAGCGGATTTGATTTCCAGAAATACGTCTCCGGCGCTTGGAGGGTTAAACTTTCTCGAATAATAATCAAATAGTTTTATCGGTAGAATTTTATATTCATATTAGATACGTAGAATTTTTATACCGGACTATCATAATAACAACTAGAAAGAATTTTTATAGATAAATAGCGATAGACGCTATGGGATCATTATGAAAGTTTCAACTAATTAGCTATTAGTGCATAAATCTTCATTAAAAAAATTAAGATTTAGACAAAACAGGTTTTTTTTTTTTAAATAACTTTCTTTCATATTTTTAACCCATGATTTTTTTTATTTCTTAGTATTATTTCATATAAATGTCTCAAAATTTGGCAAGAGTGGGCCTATAGAATTAATATTTTAATATTTCCTTAGATTCAGAAACAGTTAAAAATCTTCATTATCTTTAGAGAAGAAAAAAAAAAATACTGAAAGAGCATAAACAGATGATAATGCATCAAATTTCTAATTATTGGATTCTTACAGCGTTGAAAGCAGTTTTTCGTTGTTAAAAGGAATATCATTTGCAAATCAATTTTTCTAATAATTAAGTTATTTTATTATTGTTGTTTGTCTGTATTCTAAGAATTGCGCATATTAATATATAAAGGAAAAGTAATTGAATCTCTTCTTAAATTTTCATAAATAATTTATGATAAAAATCTAATTGAATAAAGCATAAATCTTATTATGTAATAGAAAGTCATAACAAAATAGAATAAATAGATAAATGAGAAATTAAACAAGCGCATTCGCTTTTGAAATTATTGGTTGCGAATGGGTTATGAAATTATGGGTTGCGAATGGGTTATTTTTAATGGGTCCCATTAAAAAATTTCCAATATTTTATTTTTTTAGTATTTTTATGTACTAGCTCGAAAACAGATTTATCTTTTTTATTAGAATTTTTAATTGAAACAAATCCTGATTATAATAATTTTGATGAAAATGCTTAACTGAAAATGCATTTAGAACATTTTAGTTATATAGAAAGCTGAAATTAATTAAATTGATTTGTTTCCTAAGACAGTAAAGATTTATGCAATTAGGATATCAATCAAATGTTAACATGAAGATGGCAGTGCGGAGTTTGCCAAATAAAAAAAAATTACAAATATTTTCTTAGTTGTGCGTATTTCTATTTCAGTTGTACTGTTTTGCGAGATTGCGCTGGTTCGAATTTATATCTTTCTTTGTAATTTTTTTGTATTGTTGCAACTAGGCTGATTTCTCAAATATAGCTAACTAATCAGAAAGTTGTATAATTGCTACGCATTCATAATTTAAAATGGAATTTTATTTTTATTTGATTAAATGTATTTCAAAATCGGTCGACAAGAAATTACTAAAAGCATTTATATCGTAAACCGAATGGGGTTATTATTAAAAAAGATTAAGTTAGTGATGCCTTTAAACTTGAAGAATATACATTTTATAAGAAAAATGAAAGTATTATTTTAAATTATACTTGCATGATAACGATTTCAAAAAACATATAACTAATCGGAATATGCTAAGTGGTGACAAAATTGGCGAAATTGGTTCAGTTGCCAATGGAAAGACAATAGCAAGAAGTCAAAAAATCTGATTATCAGAGTGCAAAAGAAATTTCTCTTAGAATTTCTTTTGCAGCAATGGGACATTCCTTTGAATTTTTCAAAATGATTAATATGAAAGCACTGCAAATATATGAAAAGAAAAGCCCAATTTTTAACAAAATTTTCCTTTAATTTAGCTAATGAGAACTACACTTACAACTGCAGAAATAATTCTTATAAATGCAACATTTAAAAGATAGGAAATCATTATTTAAGGCATTTTTCTTAAGTAATGATTGTAGCAAAATCGTGGAGGAGAGAGCAAGGATTTCGAATAGAAAATATAAACCGTGAACAACACTGAAGACTGAAACATAGAGTACACTTTGGGGTTGAAAAGATAAGACTTCTCTTTTGATTAAAGAAAAAGTAGGGGCCACTTGAAAAACCAAAACGAATGATATAATTGTATTTTTAGAACCAGAAGCTCATGTCATTGCTACATCTGACAATGACATGGCCAATATATAAAACTTCGTAACGTTAAAAAAGCAATATTATTTTTTATATAAAAATATGGAATTCTTCTAAGCTTCAAGCGCGTTAATGCAGATTTAAATAATATTTAAATACAAATTGAATTTTTTTGTGGGAAATACCAGAGCCAATCTTACGCCGAATGGACCAGTTGTTCCCTTGCTTAAATGGCTCCATATTAGATCACATTTATCATTTTAATTTCAGTACGTTACTTTTAAGAATGTTTATTCAAGCATTTTATTTCTTTCACAAAAAAAAAAAAAAAATAAATGGCTTTCCATTTTTACCCCACTGTTTTAGAAGTAAGCAATCCTGCAAATTCTAGGTTCTGTAATAATATATATATATATTATTACATTCCATGTTGGAGCTCGGAATATTTTCATTCCGTACCTGTAAGTGGAAGTCAAATAAAAAGTATGCATATGAAACCGCGGTAATTTTATTCTCTCAAGTTATTAGGAATTTCACTAAAATTATAAGTTTTAGCAATATTAAGAATTATTTTTGTTATCTCGTTTTCCACTTGCTGTCTTTAAATTTTATCTAACTCAAATTTTTCGATAAAGCGAATTTATTGTGATTCCGTCTACTTCAAAGCATCCAAATTTCCCTGCCTTTCATTACTTTACATTTTGTTGTATTATCCCTCTATAAATTCATCTTATTTTATAAGAACCAAAAAACTTCTGTAAATATATTAAGATGTAAAAGTGACCGAATTCATGAGCATTATGAAATAATTTAAATGCTTGAATAAGGATTAATTATTTATTCCGCTTGAATATTGTGAGCATAATTAACGGAAATTATGTTTAAATTAAACTTTGATTTTTTTTAAAAAGTATATGTAAATTTTTAGTCTGCTATACCAATTTTGAAATTCTTAAAACAAATAATTTCCCCGTGACTACAAAAAGTTTTTAAAATAATTTTATATCTATTATCAATCTTAATTATTAATGGAAATCCAGGAAATATTTCAAATATTGATTAAAAATTTTACATCCAAGCCACATTAAAGTCACAAATATGTATTCAAATACTTGAAATATTATTTAATTCAGTAAATGGAGGTTTTTAATAAAATATTTCAGAAGCAAATGTGATAATAAAACATTTTGTTAAAAATAACTGCATCAAGGATTCAGTTCAATTAAGCACGCGATTATTAACGGAATTCAGGTATGGTTCATAATCAACATATAAAAAATTATCACAGAATGTAGAGAATATAAATTTCTTTCACCAAGAATCGTATGGGATTATCTTTCACCAAGAATTAATGAATTATTACAATCTAATGTAAAATGATTATTTAATATAAACTTTTACAAGCATCTAATTTTATTCAAAATATCTTAAATGCAATAAAAATATTTCTTTGCGGGCAAAACTTTATTTCATTGTAAAAAAAAATCGGGTGGGATTATGTATGACGGTAGTATACATTTAA